>VYXD01003205.1:0-42592 GCA_013397195.1 Hylia prasina
TTTTTTTTTTTTACTTTTTAAACTTTTTACATTTTACTTTTCTTACAATGTCTCCTTTTTGAATAAGTTTCCCATTTTGACACTTGGTGAAACGATTGTGTGTGTTAATATAGGACAGAGCCAAGAGAATGAGGTTATTGAGAACATTTTCTTTTAGATTTTTCTTGCATTTCTTGCAGGATTCTTAATAGACGCCTATTTTGAGTTTCTTTAAGAATATTAACTTACATGGATTTGGGAGTATTGGTGGAATAAAAAGACTGTGTAGCCTCTTAGAAAAGAAGAAAATATAGATATAAGCTGATTTTTTTCAGATTTGCTTACAAAACCAGTTAATTTCATGATGTCAAATCTATATTATACCTGACTGCTTTTGCTTTTTTCTCTAACTGAACATTAAAGCTGGATGTGTTTTGGCTGCACATCTAGGAAACTGGGGTGCCATATCTTGTTTCCTTAACTTAAAATGTAGTTTGAGTTTTGTTGTTTTTTTTTTTTTTTTTTTTTTTTTTTTTATTTACTGAATACTTGGAAGATACTAGGAGCCTTGTGCTGGTTAAATACAACAGATCCACAGTGATTGATTTGCAGAGTTCTCGGAAAAGGGTGGAGAGGGGCACGTGTAAGAAAAACCTCATTTTGTACAAAATGGGAGAGTAAATGAGGTAACAGCTTTGTTCTTTCAGCACTTGGTGGTGAGTTGAGACAATATCTGAAACTCCAGTACCACAGAGAGCACAAAGGGAAGGACAGCACTCAGCTGGGCTCAGTATCAGCATCCACAGGGGCTGAGTAATCTTGGAATTGTGCTGGTGATGCTCCTGTGAGGATGTTGTTTTGAAGTTTTGTTTTCTCTGTGACTAGAACTGATGGTGAAGAAAGGCTGCCTATGAAAGGGTCTTAATTCCAAAGATATGGAGACAATCAAACTTTTAGGGCTAAGAATTGTGACTGCACCCCTATTAGTTCAGAGTAGTGGCTGAAAAAGCAGGCATGGAGAAAGTAATATGCTCCCAATATGGAAATATAGGTGAGATTGTCTTGGAAGTGATACTGCAAAAACCTCTCCCAATACAAATGTATATCTGCAGAGTAATTAATGATATTTTGTAAAGGAAAAAATTCAAGGGCATCACAAAGATCTAGAGGATAAGCACTGTAGTTGTCTTGCCACTGCAACCGACCTGTGTATTCTTAGATTAATTTGAATTGAAAAAGGATACTTTAAGTAATTGCAATAGATTTTCACTAAAACCAATATTTATTTGGTAGAAATCAATGCATTTTAATTTGTGTGCTACATTGCAATCATGTGTCATGTATCTAGACATGTGCTTTGGGCCAGTATAGAGGAATATGAAGGAACAAAACATATTTTTCATTTGCACATCTTTTCTGCTTCATCACTTTTTAATGCCTCTACCTCAGTTGTTCCCTCTTTAGGACCAATTCATTTTCTCTTCCTATAGGATTTCACAAGTTCTTTTCTTAAGATCTTTGTGTCTGTTTATTAATTCATTTGACATAGAAAATAACTTCCAAATATCACTAGGAGATTTCTCATATTTGTGCTTAGCATGCTGGGATGGTCGTGCTGTCTTGTCATTGTTCTGATGTGTAAATGGCAAACTTTGAAAACAGCATTTGTTTTATGGTCCCTCACTCTGAGTGTGAAAAACACACAGATGTTATTGTACAGTGGTGATATATAGTGGTAACTGGATTGAGGGTATTTATGACCACTGAGGGTGGGTTTCAAGCAAGATTAAGTTGCAGATGCCTAACCAACATATTAATGATAAATTACAGTATCACTTAATAATCTACTCTTCCCTGATGGAACAACTCATTTTCTGCCTTAAACACTTGTGTTTTACTGAGTGGGCAGGTAGCAAATTTATAGATTTTTCTATTATAATTTTCCTTATGTTTCAAGCACAGCGTGTCAGTTCAGGGAAGAGAATATGAGATGAGACCCATGTCCTTTGGATTTTGGTGGAACTGTCCATGTAGGGAGGCAGGCACTTTGTTCAGCTCTGGGGTGCTCAGCTGTGATGTTCATCTGAAATGAAAGGATGATTTAACTGTTGAGCTGCTGGGGGAAATACTGGCAAGCTGGCTTGGTAATGGACTCTGTGTTTGTCTTGGGATGCAATGGAAGTACTGCTCAGGGGGGATGTTTGCTGTCTCTGCTCTCAGCTAAGGCTGGCTGTGTGTCTGCACCCTGGCACTACTACAGCACCTGGTGACCTGCAAGAGGACAGAATTCCTGAGACTTGTTATCTCTGAGCTTTCTGATAAGCAAAATGTGGTGATCCCTGTGAAGTTCTCTGCCTCTGGGTTACAGGAAATCCACTAGCAAGAATTAGTCTTAGGAAAGTGTGTCTCCAAGGAATTGTCCCAGCCAGGGGCATGGTCTAGAGAAACCCAGCAAGAACAGTGCACATCTGGTACACTTTGTGTTCAGTCTTAAACTTCGCTGGTGTGAGGCTTCTCCTGAGCTTGAAAATTTATCTTGTTCAACTGGCTGGTCTATAGAAATGCAGAGCTCATAGTTTTTATGAGTAGAGGGGAAAAAAGCAATTATTTCATGTATTTATTTGAAATAATTTAAGGATCTTTTCACTCAATATACCTGCACACAACTGTCTTGATCTGTAAATCGCTGACTTTCTTCATAGGGAGTTCTTCAGCTCCAGTCTCGAGTTTTTAATTCTGTATTCCTGCTCCCTTCCTGTATCTTGGGGAATACACTTGGTGCTACAGTAAATATTATGGGTTACAGTAAACCAATTTAATTTCTGTGAGTGTGAGACTTCTGATGCAGATGTTTAATGAAGTGAGCTGGTTCCCCACTGGCTTTGCATTACCATTTTGAGTAGTATTTCTAACTTGCAGTGCTTTTGTACAATCTTGTTGAAGTAAAAATAGCAGCTGCCTTGTTTTGAGTTTTTCCTGTGCAGCATTCTGAGGAAATAATCACTTTAGTTCATACAAACAAGTTGATAACAGTGTGGTGGTGGGGAAATCTGAAAGCCAATATTAGGGCTATTAAGGATGTGAAAACATCCTGCTAGAAATTTTTCAGGATTTTGGGATGAAAAAAAAATGCTCTAAACCAATTTGTTCTTAAACTGCAATTGAATTTTTGTGGGGCAATAATCCCTTTTTCAGAACCTTTTCATGGACTGGTTTTACTCGTGTATTGTGACTCTTAAGATTTCACAATTAAGGGGAGAACTAAATTTTAGAATTTTCAAATCCAAAAAGGTATTAAAGTGATTTTTATTGTAAATAACAGTGTTTAGCATTTTGTAATAATGATAGTAACGTAATACATGCAGTGTATGCTAGGAGTGGAAATTGGTCATTCCAATGAAACTGAAGTAAGGGGACAAAAAGACCTTCTGAAAGACCTAATAAAACCAGGAGTGATTATAGGAGAACTTACACACAGTTGACTGGAAGGAGTGTGAACAGGGTTTGTGGGGAGGGACTGAGCAGGCAGGCAGAGCTCTTGTCGCAGGTGCAAGGAGCACAACAGGAGATGAGTTTTCCTTAAGGATGTGACCCATCCCCATCAGGAGATGCTGCCTCTGGCCAATGGGAGTGGTCCCTGTTGCCTGGCACACATGGTGAGTGAACAACTGAGTAAAATCATGCACTGGTTCTGCTAATTAAGAGCTTTATTAATTGATAGGGCGAAGAGTTATGCTATAAAAAAGACACTACTGAAGTTTGAAGGTTAAATTTAGGGCTTTCCTAGTACTTCATATTTATAGTTATTTAAACCAAAGCTTTATTTTTTGCTGCTAAAAATAGCACCATACCAATACCTTATTATTAGTTATTGGTTGTGTAATTGTTTTATGTAATCATCTGCTTATCTTTTCCCATCAATCCTGTTTCTTGTAAAAGTATCTTCTATAAAAGAAGAACAGCAGCCAAAGGTTCACCTTGTCACTCAAGAGTGAGTTTATCAGGCTCTCAAAAAAGAGTCACTGTGACTTAGATTAAACCTTTTTTTTTATTATTAAAGCTATCTCTTGCATATTGGATGAACTCCTTCATCCCCTGCAGCTCCAGTGAGTGGGTGAGAGTGCAAGGAGCACTGGCTGCAGTGTTAAAGATGTTTTTAGCAGATAAAAAATTAATTCTGAGACAAAGTATGAAAGGCTGAAAACAGGAAAATAAAGGACTAAGTACCAGAAATTAAGAAAGCAATATATCTCAAATATATATATGAGAGAGAGGTTGCTGAAATTCCCATGCTCTGGAAGACTCCTTCTGTCATGTATCTCTGTGTTTAAACTCCCACTGCTGTGTGATCTGTTTGTACTCTGTGGGGTTTTTGTGGCTGGCAGATATTACATACTTGGATCTATTAAAGGCATCTAGTAGTCTGGAATATTTGTTTTTACTCAATGTTTATACTATTGCTTCATTCTCTGAATACTCTGACTTGCGCTTGGTAAAATTGCTAAAGTTTGCACAACATGGAATTTTCTTCTTGTTTCACGATGTCCTATGAACCTCTTAGTCCCAGCTCCTGATTTTTCACTTCACTCAAATATTAAAAAAATATGGATTCAATCCTGTTTTATTAAGCTGGAATCTGATATCCAGCCTTGGCTAAAATAAGCAAGTGGAGAAGAGGGCCAAACTGACTCTTCATGAAATTGCTGAATTAGGTTTTTGAATTGATCAGTTACTTTATTTTGTTTGCAAAACCCAGGCCTACGTGGCACCTACATAAGCAGCAAGGAAACACTGGGCAAACCTTCTGCCATCATAAACACCTTTGCTAGGTGGTCTTTTCCTACAAATCAGAGGAATCAAGAAATTTAACCTAAAAGTGGGTGTTGGGTACCCTGGAAAGATACAAATTGTCTTAAAAAGTATGTTCTAAAATACTTCCCTCAGTCTCCTGTCTGTGCAGCTTCCTTGCATGTACCTAGAAGTGTCCTTACAGACAAGCAGCTGGACACAACCAAGGTTTTTTTCCCCCCTCTGACAATGATTTGAGCAGATTCAGAGATAACAGAGCAAAGTTGAGGCATCCCAGCACTATGCAAGGTTACTGATTACGTGGAATTGGCCTTTCAGTTGAATGATAGAAAAAATGAGGACTTTCAGTGGTATAAATGTTGTCCATTTGGGAAAGTTAAAGTTCACGCATCCTATATTGTTACCTGCAGGCAACCCCCCCCCCAAATTTGTTATCTTGTGGGGAAAAAAACCTGTTGAAATTAGTTCAGCCCGGAGAAACTGATGATTCTGGAGAAATATTTCCTGCAAAGCAATTGCACAAATTCAGAAACTATTTTTTGATAAAATCAAAGACTATTTTTCCTGAAGAATACAGCCTTTATATATAGAAGCATATAAAAATTCACTTAACTATATTTCAAGCTTTGCCAGAGACCTTAGTGGCCTTTGAGGGGAATGCGTCTTTTACAGGATTTAATCAGCAAAATTCAGGTTCTCTGAGCTCTATGAACCATCTGAAATTCTTTTTCCCCCTGCAAAATCAGGTGTGTGTGATGTTAAGGTGGACAGTTCTGCTTCCCTTAGGAAAATACACTAGAATCCTTATGCTGAAGGCCAAATCCTAATAAATCTGCAAAAGAAGTCCTTGCTCTAGTATCTTGTTTTGTATTCTTCTGTTTTATTTTCCAGTCAACCATATTCAGATAAAAACCTACCTCCAGTTCTAGTAAGGGCTAAAAGGAATATTAAATGCTAGGCTGAAGTCTATGTGGAGATGGCTATGGACTGCTTCTGACAGCAAACTGGTGCCTTTCTAAGTAAATTTCAAGTAACTAGCTAGTTCATTAAGGTGCTCAAGTCACCTCATCTTAGAATATTTGATCTCCAAAATGAAATAACACTTCATTTTCTTGTCACTGGGTGTAGTTGATCACAGTGCTTGAAAGCGTATGATTTCAAAGCAGACATACCTACCCTCAATTACTGTCCTGAACTTTCTTACTGTTCCCTCCTGCTATCAGATTAAGCTATTTTAATGAGTGTTCTTCAGTATGTATTTAAATGGAGCTTTCTTATAGAGACCTGGTTTCTAATAGTCAGTGTCTAGGTGTTGTCTCAAATATTTTGTTGGTTTTGGTGTAATACTAAAAAAATGGAGAAGGGCACGAAGGTAAATGTCAGTGATTTGGTTCTAATTTTTCTCAACAAATCGAACAGCCCTTTTGGAAACCGGTGACTTTGCTGTGATGTTGTAGGCACAAAGAGATTTTCTGGTTTAACCTAAACCCTGCTGGAGAATGCAGGCTCTGAGACACACGGGGAGGGGATCAGACCTGACAACAGATGCTGTTGCTGTCCCCAGCCATTTGCTCCATCCTTTTGATGAATGTTTCTGACCCCGGGGCAGGGATGTCTGCTCAGCTAATGAATGAGGTCCTGAGGAGCAGCAGTTTTCAGTCTGGGGAGTGTGGTAATGAACTCCTGCTGTGGTTTGCCTTGCTGTGGAGGGCTGCAGGCACCACCCGAGGGGATGTGCAAGTGGGTCAGATGGGGGGTCTCTGGGCCGTGCAGGAAGGTGGCTGCAAACTTAGCACCCAGTTTTGGTCTGTTGCTGCCATTTTCCCCGAATTTGAAGGGGTGGTAAAGCAACTGATGAGGTTACAGTTAATTACTTCAGTGATTAAAAAAAAAAGAGCAATGTAACTATTTCTGTCGTTTATGAAGAAAGGAAGAACAGGACAGCCTTTGTCTGCTAAACTTACTAAACTTGCTCTTCCACTGGAAGATGGACTAGCACCTCAAACTTGTATAGCCTACAAGATTTTTTAGCTTTCTTAACAAAAAATCCAAAATTTTTACAGCTGCAGCTGTTGATGAGAAAGTATATTATGAATTGGCATGTATTAAATGTCTCCTTGCACTCAAACAATTAACCTAGTCAATTACCTGAAGCTTCCAAAACTGGTTTGAAATTGGAGAAACACTTTCTTCAGATACTTTACTAAAATACTTGTGATCTCCGCTGACAAAAATATGTGCTGTTTCTAAGTAATGATGAGTCCATGCATATCTGTAAAGGAGGACTAAGTGGACCACAAGGATACACCTCAAATAGGGCATCATCTTCTGAAACTTACTGGAAAAGCCCTGGGCTTGCCCAGGATCTTTCTGAATGCTTTACTTCGTGTCAGAGAGTAGAACTTTAATTCAGGAGAAAAGGGGAGTGGCTGCTGCTGCTGGACCTACCCTCTTTACATGCCTTTTGAAGGTTTAGAAGGTTCCCCACTGGAGGAAGAGGATGCAGAGGTCCCATATCTGGCACCATGGAGTTGGACAGGTTCAGAAAAACAATGAGTATGGGCTGAAATTCTGCCCTAAATACAGCTGCAACCAATCATGCACTCACCTGACTTCCTCTGCCCCTGGACCTGAAACTGATTTTAAAACAATATAAATGACATTGTTTATAACACATGCAGTGTGCTTCAATTAGGGTTTATCACCCTTTCATATCAGTTACCTCTTGTAGTACAGCTTAGTTTTCCCCTTCTTATTTGGATGCTCTTTGTAAAATGAATAGCATTCAAATAATCTGAAGTGCTTTTAGTAAGTTTTTTGGTCCTAAAACGCAATGGGCAATAATAGTTAAAGTAAAAGCAGAGTATGAATTTATTTAGCTGTTTTTCTTGTCTGGGAATGACTGATTAAATTAGGTGAAGATAATGTAATTTACATTTGGTGCATTTTCTTCTTCGTCAGTCATTTTTCTCATTATGTCTTTTCAAAGGCTTGAGTAATTGTGCAAAACATACTTAGAATATAAATCAGACCTATCAGAATAGTCTCATTTTTAATTGGTGAAGATGATTTAATGAATACTTTAACACTGTTATTGATTTTATGTGAGCAAACCTGTATTCCACTCCTAGCAGTCTAAAATTCTGAACATTTCACTTCACGTGCCCACACACACACAGAGAAGCCCCCATAAGTTAATGTTGCATACAGATAGGAATCTTAGGAAAGAAAATCTTTATAAAATCAGGGCTTAGGCCTGTTTCTAAGTGCAGCTAAGCAGCTAGCTAAGTTGCCATGTGAAGGAATCTTGAGAATGAGAACCAGTTTGCATAACAACCTATTCTTGTAGAGAAAAATAAGGTGCACCTGGAATAAGGAAAGATCTGTCCCATGAGAATTCACAAAGGAAAAATGTAAACACCTGTGGATAGAGAGAGTCTCAACACCTACACACACAAGCACCTTCTAACCAATGAACTGAGTGGCAAGAAAACTACTAGCTAGATGGAGTTGAACACAAGACCTTGGAAAACTGTATGAAAATGAGTTATGTCCCCATGCCAGGGAGCCTGGAGCTGCCCTGTACCTGGAGCAGTGTGGGGTTTAACTCCTTCATCAGGATGATTCCAAATGATGAGATTTAAGCACAGTCTGGGTATCGTTTGGACACATCAGCTCTTGGAGCTAGAAGAGGACAGGGGAAGGGGACAGCAATGCAACCGTGCATTTTTGAGAACAGAGCGGGGAGCTCCTTCTCTAACAGATTCTGTGGCTACTGTGTGTACAAGATAAAACCTGGGTGAAATCTGGAGGCTGGCCATCACTAAAAGCCAAGCATCCTATGAGTTCACTTTCCAATTCAGTTAAATTTTGAGTCCCACTTGCTCAGACTTCTCAGGCCGACCCAGAGGGGGTGGATCTATCCCCAGGGCAAAAGTTGCCAACAAACTGAGAAGGCCAACAGATTTTGGGGGCTGCAGTTGTGCAACCTGCAGCAGTACGTGTGAAAGATATTCCAGTGCTGTATCCTGCTCTATGACAGCAGAAAACAAGATACAAAGAAGACTTAATTAAATGCTGCCACCTTCTTCACCTGGTGTGGGATAGAACATCTGAAGATTAAACGAGATTATGATACCTTTTATTGTCCTCAAATTGAAAAGATTTTACATCATAGTCCAAAATCCTGCACTGTCCTTGAATATATCATACATGGTAGTGTAATAGACTAGCATATGAGGCTCTCTATAAAGCTTAAGTGAGCTAAAAATGAGAATGTGGGCAGTCTTGGAGCATATAACTTCCACGTTGGTGTGTGGATATGAATTAGAGATGTCCCATTAACCTCTTTGCTGTTCAAACTGTGCTGCACTATCAACTACACCTTGAAGGATTGAGTTGAGAAGTTAATTATGTCAATTTAATCTCTTGCTTGATCCTTGCTGAGGCTGGCATTCAATGCAGCACTTCAGTACTGGGGCAAATAGAGTTTTACTGGCTTCTAACATTTTTTCTGGAATCAAGATCAGGAGAGAGATAGCAAAATGTAGGAAAGACTGGGTAGGAATAATAAAATACTGTCTGAAAAACCCCAACATCCTTATTAAAGAACGAGATTTGCCTAGGTCTACTCATATCTCTGGATTCCATTTAGTATGCAGGAAAGAAGTGTGTAATATTTTATCACTAGAAAATATGGCAGATATGTTACTACTGTCTTTTCTCCATTGAAAGGAACTTCAGTTTTCTTAACTACACTACTAATCTTTATCAACTCTGTTTCAGTTCTATTACAGCTGCTCCTATTTCATGCTGGTTCACAAGTTTTAAAGCAGAAGTGTTGCTTTTGTTGCTGAAGGTTCTTTGTCACAAACGGTGACGAAGGTACGGGAGCTTCCTCTCTATAGATCTTGGTCTCATTTATCTATAGTTACCTATAACAAAGGTGCCTCATCTGAATGGCACGCTTTAAATATGTATAGTACATTAGAATGCAGATGTGTTACACGAAGAAGGGAGTGTCACGCTGCTGGAAGTCATCTGAGCATCACTGATAAGTGAGACGCTGAACAGCCGCAAGGCCTGTGTGCAGTGGAGTGTGTTGCTGTTCATCCCTCTCCTTGTTGTTCAAATACTAAAATCTCTGCTAGTAAAATATGCTGTACTCATCTCACTGAATGCATAATAAAACAGTTTTTCTTTATGGAGAGTGTTTAGTACAGCGGATAAATTTTGACTTTGTGTTGGTCACACTCGCAGTGAAACAAAGGTTTGGCAAAATCATACCGAAGTACTGAGGTTGTAGGGTTTTTTTTAAGCAGATCTGCTTATTGGTTATTTTGTTGTACACAGAATGAGAGTTTGGCAATGAGGAACTGGTTTAATTAAATCCAATAGTGCTGTTTGACTCCATAAGTATTGTTGCTGTTGTGGAAAGCTGATCTGTAGCTGTGTGTTTGTGTTATGTGAAATGGCTGGAAGGCGCTGGCCCTGGAAACCTGCACTGTGAGATGCTTCCAGCCCTTCTTTTCTCTGTGCTTTGTCCCTCCTGGCATAACCTGTGTCCTGCAGCTGAGAGGAGGCAGTACAAACGGTGCAAGCACTGCATGGTGACACTATGATTTTGTCACATTTGGGGCTCACAAAGGACATAATACAGAGAAATCCAGGCCTGGTGAGGTAACAAAGGTGGAGGAAAGGGGACAGACAGGAGGCATGTGGAGATGCAGAGGCATAAGGTGCCTGTAAGTGACTGGGCCATGGTCATGCAAAAGGATGCAACCCCCCAGACCTGGGCAAAACTGGCTTTAAGAACAAAGCTATAGCTCCCAACTCAATAGTCCATGAAGTCTCATGTAATAAATTTGGATGTAATGTGAAGCTGCAAACTGATAGAGAAAGAATGAATATAAAAATGTTAGCACACCTATATTAAAAAAAACCTGCCCTGAGCTCATCCCAGAGTGGGGAATCTTATTCCCCTCAGCCAAGGACTAGTGATGGTGGCAGCTCTGCAGCCACATCAAGGCCAAAATGTAACTCCTGGCTGAAGGGCTCAGAGGAACAGGGCAAGCTAACAGCAGGTCAATATTTTTATATGCATGCTTTTCTTCTTTCTGTGTTAGTTAACTTCAGCTAATAATATGACTGTTAAATTAGCAGCTAGACTGAGAATAAATTCTTGGTTTATATGTGTCTTTCTATATCAGTGAAAAGTGTTCTTCCCATTTGTCTACAAAGTAAGGTTTAAACACAGTAAAATTAAGGCCTCATTTCTCAGTGGAGAACCTCCTCTGGATTTGAAAGCCTTTTGAGATCTTGCTGCTTTTGTGCTCAGAAGGAATGCCAGGATGTGATCCTACAGTTCCTACAGATTCATCTTAAAAATCAGATGAATAAGCAATCAGCACTCATGAATATTGTGCCAGAACTGCACACTGAGAATAAGAGTAGAGATTCATTACTCAGTGCTTCTGCACAGAGGTATTTTGCAGGAAATCTGCATCTTAATGCATGACTTCCTATTGGATTTGATTTAATAAAACAAACCAGAGGTTCAGCATTTTTTATAGATTCCATTTTCAGTGATGGCTGGATTTATTTCTGTCTAAAAATAACATTGTTCTGCAGCTGAGCAATAGAAAACATTCTTCTAGTTACTGCAGCATCAGCAGTGCTCTGCCATCTATTTTCTGGCATGTGTGTTGAAATGATCCCTTTTGTGAATCTAGAGATGTGCCAGTGGCGTGGCTGAGGAGGGTGGAGGTGAGCCATGAACCAAGAGCTAGACCCCTCCTTGGTTTAAGAACTACTTTGGATTTGGCCAGGTCAAGATCCTGGCATCAGCTGCTTCTGACTTTGGAACTTTGGCTTCATTTTGAGAAAGTAATTTCCTTTGTTATAGTGAGTGAAAAGAAGTACCACGAGATAAGTAGACTGCCCACCCCCTTCCCCCCCATACTGATATAGACTGAACAGAACCCGAAGAGAGGTTGTTGCTTGTGCTGTGGTCGTCAGCTTGGTTTTGTTCAGTGTGAGAATATATTTGTTATGCAGTAGTGTAACTTTTATCTATCTGTATGATTTAATGACTGATGGCCAGGTATCAAGAAGAGCAGGCATGCACACAGAGCTGTACCTAGAGCTGGGGTTGTTGGGGTGGTTGCTTTACAACTTGACACTGATTACCCAAAATCTTAAGTCTGTTTTGAATTTTGCAGCTGGAATTCAGTCCTAAGCAAAATGCTCCAGCACACTGATAATAAAACTTGCTCAGACATCTGCTAGCTCATAGCTCTGATGTTGCATATAGAGAAAAAAAGAAAAATCATTATCACAGTACTCTCAAATATTTGGTTTGTGCCGTATCCCTGCAGAGTGCTAAAACTCTGGTTGGAAATCAGCTGCTGAATCACTATGTTTTTTTAGCCAGTTTACTCAAATATACTTGACTGGGAATATTATGGATTAAATGGTCTGACTGAGGAGTAGGCCAATTGTCCCTGCCCTTGGGATGGGGTTTTCTGTGAGGGACATCAGAGTGCAGGGTGTGATAAATCTCTTGCTCTGTGTGTGAGAGCGCTGAGTCCACTGATTTGTGGTCCTCTATAAAACAACTTTTATTTCTTTTATTCTATAGTTAAACCACTTTTTAATCAAATTTCTACTGATGTACTCTTGTTACCCCAAGGCAGAATCCAGCCTTTTTGGAGTTGGGCTTTTTTTCCCCCCTGCCAGCTTTAGGATTGTATCTCTCAATGCTGTTCCAACAACATATCAAAAAGGAACCTTCTCTTTGTAACCTAGTTTGATGACCCAGCTATTTCTGGTAGTCTAAGTCTTTTTCCTCTTTGACTGCATTTTTTATGAGGTCTGAAATGCCAATAAGCATTAAAATAAAATTTTTAATTGAACTTGGCAGGGAAAAACCTGAAAAGGTATTGAGAGGACCATCTGATTTTTGACAAGTTGAGAGTTTCTTGGGGTGGGGGCTTGGAGCTCATCTTGAGGAGGGACAGGGGAGGTAGACAGAAATTAAATCAGTGCCTCTATATTATGTTATCTAAGAGTTTTTAATCCTGAGAGTACTTCGCATTCTGTGTGGGGGAGAATATGTTCACTATATATAGCAATATACCTCACAGTTTATTGTGTTGATGTGTGTAATGAGCTGAAGCAAACGCTACTAAAAATGAGCATAAAAAGAAACTCCTAACATGTTAGATTTAAATCTGCTAATATTTAATGTGCACTTCATCTGACAGGTTGAAGCAAAGCCCTGGTGATATGGAATTGTAAGAAATGAATAGGTTATTTTGGTGCATGTATTCATCTTGCTTTTAATCAGAGAAATAATAACCTGGTCCACAGCTTAGCTTGTTGACAACAGGTACAATGCATTTGTGCCTGACACTTGCATTATCTTAAGTATTAATATAAATATCAGGAATTATATCTGCAAGTGAAAAGTCAGGAAAGGAGATGGAGAATAGCGTGCAGTACATTTTTTAACCAAAAATAGCATTGCTTATGAACTATTAAATATAACTTATTATATGCATGTGTTGCATCTATAATATGTGCGTGAAAAGTGTGGTGGGTAATGTATTGGTAGAAACACCACTTTGGATTCGCAGCAAACTTTATACAGAAAAATAGATTATTATCATTCCAGAAGCATATGTGCATTATACCTTTTTCACAAAGCAGTCTGGATTATATTATTTCTGAATGACATACAGCAGCAGTCTCTCCTCTGCTTTTGCAGCTGCTCTGTTGTGGAATGAAACATGGAAAGCTTCATCATGTTTTCTGCTCCTTAGGACTCCCCTGGGGCTGCTGTGCTTGTATGCCACTGCCCTCAGTTGCTTTAGGAATCCAGATCAGGAGGAGTGTAACTTCCTGCAGTGGAGAGTTTCTGCACAAAAGGGAATCATTTAAGGGGAGAAATCTCAGTGCCTGTTAACACTTCTTCGAGTAGAAATGATATCAAGGTCACACCAGTGGTTTTCCTGATCTTGCAGCTCCAGGCAAATGGTCACACTCAGCTCCAGGTGAATTGCTCTGTAAGGAGCTGGAATTGCTCTTAAAGAAATAGTGCTTACTCAATGGTCCAGTTAAAAAAACCACCACAACCAAACCAAAAAAACCCCAAACACCCTCCCCCACCCATTACCCCAAATCCAAACTGAACCAACCAACAAAAACCAACAAAGCCAAGCAAATCCAACTGAACAAAATAAAAACCAACCGAAAACCCGCCTCCCACTAAACTCTTCTTTCTGTCCAAGAAGACTCTACTAGCTGTGGAATCCCATGGAGTTCTTGTCTCCTCCAGACACCATCTCCTTGCCAGGTAGATCTGTGAAGTTTCTTGAAACTCCTGTAGTGTTGAAATACAAATTGCTGAATTGACAAATAATCCAGGGCAGTAAATAAGGACTCTTGCCCCACACAGATCCTCTGTTCTGTCTCCATCCAGGGGCTCCACTAGTCCTGCTGACATCAGCCATGGTGCCTGCTCTTGGGAGACAGCTGTGTAGCTGATGTCCCCAGGTGGGAAGGCAGTGATGTGGGAAGTGCCTGGTTTCTGTTGGGCTGTCAGGTATTTCTCCTGCCCTTGCAGTAGGAGAACGCAGACATCATCATCCAGTGCAGAGCTTTCTGTTTGAGGTTTCTTCTCGCCTTGTGTGATGATCTTTCCCCTCCCTGCCTGGCCAGTGGCCTCTAGAGCTCAGCAAGGAGCAACAAGAAACCTCATTTTAGTCAATGTGATCCCAGTGGGAATGAGGGGAGCACGCTGCAAAAGAGAGACTTAAAAGTGTTTTTAAAATTTCATAATGTTTTAAGTGAACCTTGTACGCTGTAGAATCATAAAATCGTTTTAGGTTGGAAAGACCTCTAAGTCCAAGTCCTACCATTATGCCACAACTGATTGTTAGCAGCAGAGTAAATTGCATTATTAGCTTTGCTAGCTCTCTCCTCCTGAAGGCGACTGTTCAACTTGGTTTTGTCAGATCAGACAATTTGCTAATTTTGGTTTGGCTTGCATTGATTTGTTAGAAACTGCATGACCCCTTTGCCCACAGCAAAATATAAGTGACTGCATCTACAGAAATTTCCTGCTGAGATTTTTCAGGTGTCCTTTAAGGCTCTGACCCTAAGGATGCATACAACCTTTTGATGTATATTCTTGCTTGATAACTTAAAGTAACATAAGGTAACTTTTAAAATTGATTTTTAGAGATAATTATGAAAGATGTTTCTATCTGCTGAATTTTGAGACTGAAGTGTTAAAGCACTTATGTCGCTAACATGGGGAATGTGTTAGGAATATATCAAGGAACATCTAATCAGATCTTTCTCTGTTCTTTTATTTAACATTAAGAAAATTGGTTGTGGTATATTTTTGACACCAAGAAAATTTGGAAGAGGCTTGAACCTGCAGTTAAAAATTCATCAAAATAGCTGCCTTGGACTGGGCTGTGGTGTCAGTATAGAATATAGGTAGTCAGTATTCACACTCATGGTAGCTCATAAGGCACAGAACTAGGGTGGCATTTTTATATTGCTTAAAATCTGCTTCATCTGATCAATGCTTGAATTAAATGTTTCATCTGGAAAAGCAACCAACAAAACAGCTTGATGAAAGAGAAAAAATAATTAACAATCAATTAATTTGCTAGGCATAAAAAAAAATCCTTCTAGTATGTAGTATGCCATAATATTTTTAAAATGTCATGAAGAAAAAAGGTATGAATCCATCATGATGGCGCTTGGAAAGTGCATGCCCTGTTCAAAATGGATCACACTTCTTTCTTTGGGTGAATATAATTTAACCACAGAAATAGTGAACCATCCAGCTGTCGATGACTTTGAAATAGCAGAAGCACCCGTGCTCAGATAGAAATGTTTCATACAGAAAGCTGTGATAACAGAAGCAGATGCTTAGGTATAAATTCTGGCTTGTGGGAACTCTGTGAAAGAAATTCCTCATCCCTGTGGCTGTGGAGTAAGTCTCCAAGGCAGGTTTGTTATGGTGGCTGTACCTAGTGACCAATTAAAGTTAGGATATATAAACTTACAGTATTTTCCTGGGAAACTTATGATCTAGGAAAAAAAAAAAAGATTAACAACTGGAGGGGCCTGGGCAGAAAGGAGGCAGCGTGCAGAGATGCATCTCTAAATCTGCAGTCTTAAACTAGTGTTTGCCACTTAATTTTTTTACTCTGGCAGTAAACAGTATAATAGACCATCTTGGGAAAGACTGGCAGGAGGATGAGGTTCTGTGAGAAAGCCATGCATGGGACACTGATGATGTTTCACATGGGAACAGTGTAAACTGAACCTATTTTGGAAGTTTTTGGAAGGACATTTCTCTTGGCTTTGATACTTCTCCTAATATACCTGGGCTCACAGCTAATGGTTCTCCTACAGCTACTCTGCATAGATTCCCATCAGAATGAAGGAAAAAATAGTCTTGAGAGAAAGCTGATAGTTGGTTATCTCTGCCCAACCTTCACATGTGAAAAGGTCTGGGGATAAAAGTGGATAATTTCTGGCTAACCTGATCTTTAGCCACTTTTAATTATTATGGGGTTAAAAATTACTAGGTGATTGATTTATATACTTATTCATTTTTAATAAACTATATAGAGTGGATACATGGTGATTGACTATAATTATTGATTATATATATATGCCAATAATATTTATTTATTAAGAATTTTGAAGTAAACACAGAGTGGTCTTGCACACAAAAGCAAGCATAAGAATATTAATGAGATTGCTCAGTCAAGCACTAGAATTTAGGACATTACAAAATTGTGATGGGTTAAACAATAGCTGCATGTCTTATGTTTAATTGAAACCATTTACCTAGGTGACCATTTTTTTTACAGAGAATATGATTATGCAGTTAAAGACTGTTTTATAATGCATGTTTACATGGAAGAAGGAAAAGATTTTTTTTTAAAATAAAAACAGTTTACCATGAAAGGAAATCCACAGCATGAAGAGAAGTTGTTCTATAGGATGATTCAGTATCAACAGGCTGCTCCAAACTATAGAGATGTAAACTAGTTATTTCTTAGGAGAATCTTCTTAAAATTAGGACTTGTTATCCTATAGTAAAGGATAAGTGCTGTGATACCTGTAATAAAGGGGAAGTGTACTTTTCCACTCTGAAAACCCTCATTTCCTCGAAGAGGGCAAACTAAATTTTAATAGATAAAGCTAAAACCTTATGTGGGGTATTATATCAGATTGGTAGGAGGATTCTGGGCTGATAAGAAGCTTTACTTGGTGTTAACCAAGGATGTGTTAAGAGGGAAGTGACCACGGAGGAACTCCAAACCTTTGTCTCCCTGTATTTCTTTATTTCTGTTTCTTCTGTGACTTTCCCTTGACTCTGGGACCAGGCTTGTCTGAGGTCACTTTTTATTCTGGGATAGAAATAATCTTGCATCACAAACTTACTGGACTGGACGAGAGGACTAGCATCTACAAAGAAAATCTGGTTTAATTAGTCTTTTTGGGGTTCATCACAGAATCATACTGAGGCATGGAGTGCTTGCCACTACCAGTAAAGGGTTTTTCCAAGACCCTTCAAAAAAATCACTGTCTGCTCATTTTTGTTTATTGACTGCCATATGGATCTGGTGGTGTAAATTTGGCTTATGCTTTGTGGGCATTGCTGACTTGTTAAACTGTGGTGCCTTCATCCCATGTTGCAGGGGAGCTTCTAAATTTGGTTTATTTTTAATATCAGGACTTCGGGACAAGTTGTGCATGACTTTTAAGTGAAATTTGATCATTAAAACATGCTATGGAAGAAGAGACTGACTATTTTAGGATGTGTAGGTGAAACAAGAGATAATTTTCTTTTTGTCTCAAATTTGAATGTCAAGTGTCAGCTTCAGTACTTATATTCAGTTTTAGAGGAGGAAGAGGCTGTGCATGCAAATAAAGGGAACTTCAGTTCCTGGTGTTTTAGCATAATTTATGGCTGTGCTGTTCTATGCAGCATTATCTTGGAGCAAGTGTTGTGCTTGTTGGCTTTCTCTTTCCAACCTGCAGGAAGTCTCTTGCTTAGATGTTTGCAGTCTTAGCTGCATTGTCAGATTTTTCTCTGAAACTGCTAGAGAATCAGTGCAAGTTGGGAAAAGCCACAGTTTGTGTTTATCATAGCAATTTCATCTGTGATGTACATTTAGTTAGGAAAAAAAAAGGCAAGAAACCATATAATAGTACTGAAACTTAGTGAAATGCAGTGCCCCAGATTTTAGAAATTACTTCTGGGAATAATTCCAGTTGATAATTACCATTTTAAAATAGCTTTTAAGCCGCTATGCTTAATTACCCATGTAAATATGTATTAGAAGTTAAAAGCACCATAGATGCAGTAAAAATGAAATGAGGAATGTGTTTGCTTGTAGATACAATAAAAATGATTTTGTTCTTTGATGTGTACATAGTGCTAAATAGAAATATAAGTAATAACAACAGCATTTGAATGACACTATATACAGTGCTGCTTTTGCCCCTCCTGGTTTCTGTAGGTCCAATTTCATGATCAGGATCACATGCTGAAAAGCCTGTTTGCTCTCTGTTTCCTGTGCACTTTGGTTTTTTTCTGGAGAGCAGCAGACTGGAGCAGTGGCTGTGTTTAGTGGCACTTCTTCTACTGCAAGGAGAAGAGACATTAAAAATGTGTAGGTACTGGAATTTGGAAACCAGCAGCGTTTCCTCAGGAACAGATTGTTTAAATTGAATGTGTGTTTGGTTTACTGTAGATTGTGCTCATTGACCTTGGGTTGTAGCTCAGGCTGAAGCCTCCCTTGGTAAAATCTCCACCACAGTGGAAGGCAGGTCACTCATCTGGGTGCTGTGAGAGGACAAATGTTAATATGGTCTGTCATCTAATGCGACCAGATCTCCACTGGCACATCATCATGAATTATCTGGGCCTTCTGACCCAAATTTGCTATATTCTCATGTGGTTCTTTGTGTTGCTCTTCCTGTCTTTACTTTGTTATCCCATGGCTTCTGAGCACACCTCATTTCAGTTTAAGCTGAGATAAAGGCTATCGAGCCTGATATTCATGGGGACCTGAACACGGCTCACACAGACCCTAAGGCTGCCATATGAAAATGTATTTTTTTATGGTTTGCTTTGGGATTTTTTCCCAAGCAAGTGTGTAAACAGGTAGAACTTTGATTGCAGCCCTGTCTTTGCACTGGCATCTTTCCCTAATTTGTTTTTCAGTGGCGTCTTTAGCATCCCCCCCGTAGCTTTTGTGTGTGTAGGTGGCCGATCACCCAGGCGAACTGGAGCAGGGTTGTAAGGGAAAGCAGGACCCACGGTGTACTTAATGAAGGATAAACCTCTGTGGAATGGAGCATTTGGAACACACAGGGGTTACACCACGGTGATGCAAGCCCAAAGACTGCCCTCTGGAGCCGAGCTAGAGCTGTCCAATTTTGATAGCGTGACACCGCATGTCATCACTGCCACTGTCACCTGCCTGAGGCAAGGAGGAACACTGGCCGGGTTTCCAAGAGGATTATCATCACGGGAGGGCGAACCCTAGCATCCCTCAGTTCACATTCATCACTGAAAGGTCAAAAAAACTCTTAGTTTGAAACAGTTTTTAGAGCCTTTTAACAGCTCCTCTGTGTTACATAAATCCTCGGCGCAGAGGCTGAGCTTCTCCGGTGGAGGAAGGGTGCTGGAGCTGCTCCTGCAGCCTCTGTAGCCTCTTCATTTGCTGTGTAAGGGGGGATTTCGGTTAAATTGAAACACCTGGGGTTAAGTAGCACTTATTCTACTCCATACCTAATCCCTCCAGTGCCAGTTATTTTCTTTGCAACTTTTATATGTAGAGCTTTTAAGAGCTCATTCTGCAGTCCAGGAGAGCTTGTGTCCCACGTGAACCTGTCCCATCTCTCCCTTCCTTTTGAAATGATGCTTGTTAGGCTATAAATATTCATGGAAGAGAGATTAAGGCACAGTTGAATGTTTGTATTTGTGTTCTAATTAATGAGCAAATTCTCCTTCCCCACATTCTTACTATAAAAATCTTCAAGACTGTGAGAGTCTGTGTATTTATATTAAACATGCCAAGGGAATGTTATGGGAGCAGTTTGACTTGGCCATGTGGACTTACACTTTCATAGTGTTATTACTGTATGCTTGCCTGAAACTATCTTTTAATAAAAAAACCTTCATGAAAATACCTGTTTTTCCCAAAGTTAATTTGAAATTCTCAGGGAGAAGGGAAAACCCTACAAGTGTTTGACTGAAACTCATAACCAGAGAGGAGAAGGAGGTGAGAGGCAGAGTATAGGTAACATTTCAAGCCTTTTGCAAAGGGAATAAGTAGGTAGCAATAAAGATTTCTGAGTCTGATAAAATATTTCCAGGGGACCTTTTTTCTTTGCAATGTTGTGGTTTTACTAAATCAAGGTCAGATGAGAACTAGATTAGCTACATGATTAATATATATATTGGGCCTCACACAGCAAAGTCAGCCAGCACACTGAGGACACTTTCATTATAGAAAATGTGCAAATAATCACTGATGTTTAACCACACAGTAGATTTGACTGAAACAATGAAGTTATTACTAAAAAAAAAATTGTCGCTCAGTCACTTCAGCAGAATTTACTTCCCAAGAAACAGCAGCTTGAATGAAAGAAGAAAACCAAAATCCTGAGAGTGCGAATGGTCTGAAAACCCTTAAAAAATGAGCATACATTAGTGAATTAACATTTCATTAAATAAAAGCTGTTTCAGGTTTTTATTTCTGTAAGACTTGTAGGAAGGAAGTGTAACAGGTGTGCAAAGCCCTTGCTACCTGTGGTTACCCATCAGAGGTGTCAGGTTTGCTGTGCACACCCAGCAGGTCACTTGAGTGTGCCCAAAACACCTTCAACATATGGAGCAGTTACATTTTGCTCATTGTACTGCAAAGCCTTGTAGATAAAGTAGAATACATTTCACTTATAAAATAATTCTGAAGAAAAATAACAGCAAGATCCAGGTTTGTTAGACTTCATTCTGATTTTTCTTTTGTATCTCAGATTAAAAAAAACCAACAAACCAACAAGTACTTGAGAAAATGTTTAAAATTAAGTTTATCTTTCTAGGTAACAGGGTATTTGTGTGGAAGCAAGTAACAAAATGTAACTTCATGGTGGTTGTAGTGAAATCTTTATGAGAAAGGAACTGTGCTTGAAAAGGTCTTATAACCTGGAGAACTCAAATTCATTGCCTGTGTGGGGCCTGGGTCTATTTGAGAAGTTGTTGTGGTGACAACTTCCTTTCTGAAAGGGAAATGAATTCCACTATTCATTAATCAACTCTGGTGGTACATAAAAATGTAAACTGTCACTGACATATATTCTGTTGTTAATGGTGGCCTTGGCTGCCAGCCAGATGCCCATTTCCCTGGCTGCCTTATAAACCATCATGGAACAGCTGATTAAGTAGATCACAATAACCAAGAGCTAAATTGTGGGAGCATCTTGAATATCCAGTTTGCATTTTACAGTTTTAAAATAATCCTATTAAAGGAATAAGAAGGAATAGTCATCTACTGACAACCCAACAGAACCCTGAACTTGCCAACTCAGGCCATCTGCGTTATTTACAATTAAAATAGTTTCTAGAAGGAAAATTGCAGAACTGACAGAGTTGCTGTTGGTAGTAGAACTTGGGAAGGGAGCTGTATTTGTGCTGGTCTTTGCACAGGTTGGGCACAGCACAGTGCATGATGACTTATATGTAGTGTGGGCTTCTGAAAAAGGCAAGGTAAATCTTGCTTCTGTGTAATCTTCAGTGAATTGAGTTGTGTAGCTTCAGTGTCAATGCTTACATTTGGAGCAACAAGCACAGTTTTCACTTCTCAAAGCTCACTGGAAAGTCAATACACTTAGAACTGTTCCCACTGCCACCACCACTGCCCCCCGTGCCTCTGTACTTTTCACTTGCAGGGGGAATCCTAATTGAGAAGAGAGAAATAGAGAAAAAGTGGGCAATTTTTCCTCCAATGAAGACATGAAATAAGAATTGAGCCAGGTAGGGGAGAAGTGCTGTGAGGTAGAACTCTGGCAGTCTAATGTCTGCTTAGGGAAGAGATCCATGTGTTTAGGCAACCCGTGGACTTTTATTTTCCTGTTACCCATTCTACCCAGCTCCTGAAAGATAATATGTCTGGTTACTCATCCTTTGAACACACTGGGCTTTGGTTTTTGGTGGTTTTGATGTAGTTGCTGAAAAAAAAGAAGCCCCCAGAGAATATTTCAACAATTTTTTTTCCCATTGGAACAAGCAAGCATCTTGACCACATGAGAGATTTGTCCGTTCAGCCCTGTGCTTTAATTGGCTACTTGATCATGCCTGGGAAAAAATTGATTAACTAAGCAAGCTTTTAGTGGAATTTCCTCAGAGGGGTCTGCCAGCCATTAATGACGAGCAGTTTGTGTACACTTTGACCTAAGTATATTTTGGTTTTGTATTTCATAGCCTGTTATTTATTTTATAAAATTTCCTAGTTGCTTTTGAATCATGTAAACTAGCAGGATCTATTTTACCCTCTGCTGAGAAGCTCACAGGGTACTTAGAAGACTGGTGCAAAACACATAAAAAACTGCACATTTCCACTGCTTGGTAAGTGAAAGTGACCAAGTGCATGAGCATAGTCCACCATCCCAAGGATATGTTCTCTCTCACTTCCTTGCTGTCTCTTGTGTATGGCAAGACCCCACTTCCTTCAGAACAGAGCTGTTTGTAATTAACTTAATGCAAATACCTGCTTAGACTGTGACTTGAAATCATCATTAGCAGTATTTGGGAATTATTGGAATAATATAAGCGTAACAAAGGAGACCCAGTTAACCGAGACGCTCTTGAGGAAATAAGATGTTCAAGTTGTCCTTTTGAGTAAAGGTGTTTAGGGATTGAAATAATGTATAATTGATTTTAGTGGTGCATTAAACAACTTCCTAAAAGTCAAATTGCCATGTCCATTTCTAAAAGATATTCTGACCTCATTGACCAAGCCAGACAGAGAGAACTTACCAAAAGAAGATACTGATGACAGCATCTGCATTGTGTCAAGATAACTGAGACAAACACCTGAAAAACTAAATATGCAATTCAGTTGTTGCCTTTTCCTTCCAGCACTGCTGAGAAACCCTCAGCACTTGAAAGGTGGAAACAAACAAAGGGCCCAGGAGTGGCTGATTAGAGCATCTCTTCTCTCTCTCCTTCTTCAGAAGTGGTGTCTTGTTATGCTGTTTCTTCTGTCTCTTTTCGAATGTCACTTCTCCAGAACAGGATTAAAATTTTAACAGTAACAAGAGATTAAAAGCTCTTTCACCAATGTATTTTCTTATTTTGCAAAGTAGCTGTTCATACCATCTTTAATTCCTATACGACTGTCAAGGAAAAGATTTTGATTATAAATTTTGTAGTGAAAGGGAAAGCAAAAAGGAATATCATTGAAGTACAGCTCATGATTTTCATTTTTAATATTCATCTGTGTTTCTTTCTCTTCTGTAAAATTTTACATATCTGTTTTAAGGAAGTATCTGCCACAGCAGTAAGCATGCTTTTTATTGCAAATGCTGGTCCATTTTTAATTGTTTAAAATGGATGGGGTCTGTGTCAACACCACTGATTTAGGGGTTAAAAGTACAAAAATTGAGATTATCCTTTACGTAGGCTCTGGATATTTGTTCTGGCGATACCTTGCAAAGAAGAATTAATCCCAGTGACACTCCCTCCATTTCTTAAAATGTCAAAATTAAAAGAAACAATCAGCTGTAATCATTCACTGCTGCACAGCAAAGCTAACGGTGTAGGTTACTTATTACTGATTTTCAAACAGAAGTTGTAATCACTTTAGATATATTTGGACCACTCTCTAGATGTGGCATCTGACACTCGGGTTGATCAAGCCTTTGGATCCCAGAAGAAACACCTCCAAAATGGCATTGTGTTGATTATCTTGATTTTTCCTCAGACCTTTTGACCTAGTGGTGTAAGTCACTAACCAAAACCTGTGCTGTGCATCCTTAATTGAATCTGGGTTCTAGTTCATTATCTTTGTCCTGTGATGCCCCTTGGCCAAGCCTTAGTCATTGGAAAAGCTCTTGTCTTACTGCTGTGGCTTTTAAGGTCCCTGCTGGTAGCAGGAGCTGGTGGCACCAGTGGTGTGGCAGCTCCTGGGGGCACGTGGAGCTCAGGCTGGGGATTGAAGTGAGGATCTGGGTGAAAGAAGTTGAGGTCTAAAATAGAAAATAGATCTGTTACTCACTAAAGGAGATCACAGAATACCTTTGTTTCCAGAGCGAAATATCCTTGACACTGGACACATCCACTCACACAAACATTCAGTCCAAGTAAGCTAACAAAAATACATGGTTAAATTATTTCTGAATTTTTTTTTCCTAAGATGGAAGTTTGTCCATTTTAAAATTTACTAGAAATATAACATGCTAGATCTCTGTAAAAGGAACGAATTTGTCTCAAAGAATAAGACAGAGGAATTTTTTTCATATATTTTAACATTTTGAGTATGTGAAAATTCCTCTTTTTTTTGGTGTCTGGACTGTCAATACCAACTCAATATCCATGATAACAACAAGCTAAGCAGAAAGTTGTGCTGCAGTTGTGAGATAATGCTGGCAAAATAATTAACTCCATCAATCAAACTCAGAGCAGGATCTTCCAGAAACATAAAGGTGAGTCTGCAAAAGCTGATAAATATTACTCAACAGAAACTCTTAAAGACCCTGCTAAGAGGGATTTTTAAGGAAGTGTTAAACCCATCTGTCTGAAGGCAGTTCTGTCCCGAAGCAAGGGGACACATTAAAGTTAACTTTTTGTTAGTAAACTCTGGTAATGGTGTTTGGGTGCATAAATATCACTTGCATTTATATATGTAATTATGCCAATACATTAATATAATACAAATTCTCATAAATACTTGTATTATTATAAATATTTATTATAATATTTGTATATATAATATACATAGATATGCGTAAGTGTCTGTTATAGGCACAGGTGCCCCCGCACTTCCCTAGAGTTAGGAAATCCAGCATACAAGTGTGCTTTGAAATGTTTGTTAATGTGGTGCCAATGGTGTAGGTCAAATTTGGCTTTAAGAGGTTTTTTTACTATGCTTTGTTTTTTTCCTCCATATATAAGTTTTCAACGAGGAACATAACTGTGTTGCCACGATGGCTTTCCTTTTTTATCTTACCAATGAAAGGGAATGCATTTCTGAGCAGTGCCTACAGCATTTCTTTAGTTTAAAGGAAGACTTGGAAAAAAAAAACCAAACCTGTGCTTAAGCACTCTTCTAATTGGTGCCTTGGAATAGAGTTGATGCTCAGAATTACACATGTCTGGACAAGGGCTCAATCCACCATGGCAGAAAAGATTTGGCAGTGAAAATCCCTTGATGCCTTAAGGCTGTCCCTTAACACTGACATCCAGGGATTGTTCTGGTGGGGCAAAATCCTCTCAGCATTGAAAAGATGGAAGACCTTGGTTGCTACCTCTTGTCAGCACTGAAGTGTCCTGCTGGCACATCTGCCTCTCCTGCAGGCTCAGCATCCTGTGTGGCATTCTAACAGGATGCAGCTTCTCGTGAAACACAGGTCTGTGCCTCCCCCTTTTGTATTTTGTGTGTGTGAGAGCAGAGAATTGTCTGGCACTTTGCAGGTAATGGCTTATAAGTTGCAGCAATTATTCATGCGGGGAGAAAGAGAGATGATGTAAATGTTTCATCACAGCAAAAGCCTTATTTTTTTACACAGGTAAGTGTTGGCTTCAAAACATCCCTCTGAGCCATTGTTTCTTTTGAATTTTTTTTCTTTTTCTGCATATTTCTTGCCCTTTCTGCACATAGAAGTGTATCTGCATAGGATTTATGGCTTTGGGGATTGCTGTTGTAGCCTGAGCACCTAGAACATGGCCTAGCAGACCATAAATACTGGTGTGGACAGAGCCCTGAGCAGCTTCAAGGAGACTCTTGGAGCAGCAGGTTATGTGCTCCCATAAGGTCTAACCTTATTCACAGTGTAAGAAAAGATGCACACACTCAGTCTCAAATAAGAACAGGATTATAGTTTAATATCTACCTGCTCGTTACCTCTGCATGTAAATACCCTGAGCAGCACCTGATAGAGACTAAAGGTTCGTGTTGGTAAGTTGCACTAGCCAGAATTGGAAAATGGACATTTTCTCCTATCTCTCTTTTCTGCTCCTGGAGGGCAAACTAATAGTAATCAGAGCCAAGTTGTAATTATCCAGTGAGACTGAGTTGCTTAGGTGTGTAGCTAAAAAGTTTATCCTGTGTTAGATGCTGCCTGTGCGGGCAGTGATGCTCAGAGTACAGCAACAATCTCCCCATGGGATGTTCCAACGGGATTGATCTGCCCCATCTGACCCCCTGAGCTTCCCAGCTTGGTCACCTTCCTCATCTGGAAGTCCTTATTGCCTGAAGCATTTCAAAATTAGCTCATATAATAAACTGTAATTTAGGTATATTCTGAGCTATACCTTCTCCTTCATATGGTTTGAAAACAGGTGAGGAAGAAACTCCATTTTTTATGGGTTTTCAGCAGAGTCTTCCCTTCCCAAGGGATTCCATCAGAAGTGGATTATTTTGTGTCCCTGGAAATCATTGAATAAATGTGTTAAAAAGTGCTCGATCATTTCAGCAAGTACCCCCCTGTGGCTTCTGCAGTGCCTTGTTTGAATTGTACAAGATGTTCAACATTTTCTATGCCTTATTGGTTTGACCTTTAAATATTATTTAAAACGTGAATGTGATATCATCTGCAACCAGCAGATAAAGGCTTAGGAGCAAAAGGACAATATTTTGTTGGACGATTGCTATATTTAAGACTAGCATAACCTTTGAAGGTCTAGTAAAATTGCAATAAAATTGGTGAATTTTTGTAAGATAACATTAAAATTGGTATCTTTTCCTAATATAAAATAGTAAAAGGTTACAGTTTATAACCTGAACTTGGAAGTTTTTCCCCACCTAATCTGATTTTTGTTATTTTCTGTATCATTAGTCTCACGCTGGGCAGGATAAAGGTTTATATCATGATAGCTTAGATGCAGGAGCGTGTAAGAAAAATGTCATGTTTCATCTTTAATGTAAATCCTTGTAGCATATAACTACAGTTGTGGGGTGTACGTGGAGGATTTGCAGCTTCTTAGAGGAGTCTGGGTGAGGAAGACCATGAAGGTAAGAGTGAGAGATTATTTAAAAGCCCAGCTGGGTAACATAATTATATACAAGTGTAACTTTTGTACTTTAAAACTTTTTGGTGTTTTAATGCATTTTTCAGATAGTTTAAGAGTAGAAAAGGAATTTGCAGGCTGTGGATGCCCTTGAGTACTGCTGCCCTCTGAGAGGAGGCCGGGAGTGCAGCTGTTGGGCAAGTTCTGGGACTGGGTGGCACCTCAGTGTCCTCCTTGGCTTTCACTGTGAAAGCTTCACACCTGAAACACCCATCCTCACTGAGAAGCTGTCTATTGTTTCATTGAGGGTGTTAGAACACACACTTTGGTGTTTTCTGATATGTCTCCCCTTCCACTCGATTAAAGCTGCAGTTTGGAGTTGTAGTAGCATTTGAGATCACCTTGTCCTCTTCTGCTGTGTGTGTAATTTTCAGATGTGGGTCTGCAAGCCCTTCTGCCTGTAAGCCTTGAGCTGTGTTTGGCAGAGCAAGGCTTTGAAAAGCTCAGCTCAAGCAGAGCAGAATGAGCCCGTTGTGTCAGCTGGGAGTGCAAATGCACCCCCTCAGTGTGGTGTTGCAGTCAGGCTCCACTGCCTGTAATTGCTCCATTTGGGAGAGCACTGAGACTGTAAAGAGATCCTGGGAGCAGTGTTTCCCTCTCTGTTTCCCTCTCTGACCGTGACCTAGGAGCCCCCTCTAAAAAGTAATGCTGTGTGAAATGTGGGCTCTTTTAAATCTCATTGTTTCATTACCCTCTATCAACCGCCACTATTTTAAAAAAATAAATTACAAGCAATAGTAGAAGGCAATGTAAGGGGTACCACAGATTGTCAACACTTTTTAAAAAAGTGGTTTCTACTTTGCTGCTTCTTCTGTTCTAGTGCTTTGCTTCTTCTTTTTTGTTATTCTAAAGATTAATTTAAAATATTTAAAACTGAAATTCATATGTTCTGCAGTCAGCTTTCTATTTTTCAATCTATTTTGTTCGGTTTGCTTAAAGGGCAGCAGTAGGAATTTGATTTGTTTAACCTTAAGCTTAATCTTTTTCCCTTGGGTGGGATTTGAAAGCCTTTTGTGCTGAAGTCAATAAATGCTTGCCAGTTGCTAAATATAATAAAATTAATTTCTGTTTATACGAACATTTTAATTTGAAGAATAAAGGATCTTGTAGTTAATGACATGGTTGAAATCATTAAAGTTGTCTCAGTTTGAGTAATAAAATGTTGCTACGTTCCTTAAACTTCTCTTTATTTTTCAGTGGTTTTTTCCCCTCTAAAAAAATTACCAACATGCCCAGCTATCATACAAGCCTTGTTTGAATATTTTATTAAAAAGCACTTACAGTATGTAGTTTTAGTCCTCAAAATTAGAAACATTTAGGAATGTTTCACTTGAATACTGCATTAATTTTCTTATCTTTCCTAGAACTGGTATTGCAGAGAAATTTTTCACATTGCTGAAAAAATTAATGATGAACGCCCAAATAATTTTGGACCGATAACAAATTATCTCAGGTGACACAGCTTCAGTAGCTTTTTGTTGCTTTGGACATAGACAGTTATGGGCTTGTTGCTGAGAGCAAGGCTTGCTTTTTCTACAGATGGAGTGATCTGGGAGGTATTAATGAGTCTCAAAGAGAGTTGCAGGGGGTCTCCATGACCATCCATAATGGAATGAGCCCTGTGGGTGAGGCTCGAATAATGGGAAAGTTCTTCCTTTCTGTCAGGATTGTGCCACCTCGGTGTGTTCTTATCACTATTGTGGGCTTCAGTAGCCACCCCCTCGTGAGAAATAACACGAGGAAAAATGTACTTCCATAAATAACAGGTTTGTTTTCTCAGTAGTTCAGCCACTCAAGGGGTAGCTCACCATTTCCGAAGCTATTCCTTTGGTGTTCCGTGAAGAACTTTCTCTCTCTGAATCAAAACTTTTTGCTGTCTCTGACAACAAAAGACCAAGTGACTTAAAAATGATTAGTATTTTATCATTTTTCAATTGTTCTTGCCCCAGCACTTGCATGCTGCTATGCCAGTTTTAAAATCAAAATCTCATTAGCTCTTAAATCCAGGGAGATCTGGAACCAGGGCATTCATGATTTGTTCCTGTTTCCAAGAGGGCAACAAAACTGCATTTTCCCAAACACTTTATCAGCAATTTTTCTTGCTCACAATGCAGCAGGTGGATGTGTTAACCTTTTGCTCTTAACTACATAATTTACGTGATTTTGGCAGCAAAATATGTATTGATGCTAAATGCTTCAAATTTGAATAGTTAATTGACTTTAACTTGCATTTAGCTTTTTAAAACGAACATGTAAAACATGAGAGTGCTCGCTTCTTGGATCATTTACAGATTTAAAAAAGTTTAAATGTTTCTTAATTTCAGCAATAACTACTGGTTTGTTATTTTACCTGGAGCTAAGAAACATTAAAACAACATCTCCTTTTTATACTTTTCTCTGCTTTTATCAGTGCGTCTGTAATGCTGTCATGAAGAGTCTTGAATTCCAGCATCTTTAATACATTTAGTAATTACTTTTTATGCATGGTTAAAGATGCAGATTTATATTTCTGATCTGGGATTAAACATGCCCTCAGATCACGGGGCGGGACACGTCATCCCTGCTGTTTGATCTTTGACTCTTCTGTTGCAGCAGAATCAGGACAAAGCTGGAATCTAAACCAATGGCGGGTTCTGGGAAAAAGTAGGTTGCCCTTTTTTTCCTCTTTGCTTGAGATTCAAATGAAGTTATTCCCTATGAAAACGTTGAATTGTCTTAGAAGCACTAACCACAGTGACATCAAAAAGGCCTGTGCGAGATCAAAACTGACCTGCCATATTTTGGCTCTCTCAAACCTCTTCCTCGATCACAGAATGTGCATCATCTCCCTTTGGTTTACTTTCCAGACAGAGCTTGCTGTCTACCCATCCCTACACCTTGGCATTACTAAAAGCCACAAGTTAAACTGTAACAAACTTCTTACGCTCTTTGTTTGGTTAGCACTTCTGAGTGTCATACCTTATGACATTTCAGAAGGCTTATGACAGTTTATTTTTCTGGAGGAGTCTGTGAAGATTACACTCTCTTCATGCTCTTTCACTTATTAAACTTTCCCCCTCCTTATCTGCTTAAAGCTAATACAAACTAACCTTGAAATTAAACTTCAGCCTGTCTCTCCAGGATTTCAGCAGCAGAAATAATTTGAAAAATGACCCAAGACTTGCAAGAAACGGTCAAAGCAGGATTAAATAACTTCTTAATTACAAAGTCCTTTCACCCCAAAAGGAGACATTATCACTGCTGTCATTTTTGGCCTTCTGTGAATTGCTTGGGAGTATTTAGTAACTGTCTTGTAGATGTTAGTGATGTGAGATGGCCACTGCTTTGTTTGAGGCTGAGGTGGTCAGTGGTTTTGGTGTTGTGAGTGCTGCCAGGAATGAAGATGCGGTTGAGATGTCTGCCAGAACAGCCCCTTAATTCTGGTTTATTGCTGCTAGTTATAGTTTAATTATGTTTTTATTAATGAATGGCATAATAAAGACTTAGGTGGATTTGAGATTACCCAGAGTGTAAGTGGGTGATGATCCCTCTCCTCCTCTGTTTCCTCCATCCCATGCCATGTATTTGTGTGTGGTTTATGGAGAATTTGTTTGGGTGTGCTGGCTGTTCCAGTATTGGATCTGTCCCTGGAGAACATTAGCTCCAGATAAAGACATGACAGCCATCAATGAGATCAGATTAGCTTGTAAAGGTTTATTTAAAAAGGGAATTGGAATTTTGATTATTAATTTATAATTTAATTCCCCATTTACCTTCATGCATCTCACAGACTGTAAATGGGATTCGAGGAAACACTGATCAACATTAGAAGCAAATACCCAGAAGTTTTGTCTTCTGAAAAAATCATGGGGGTTCATTTGTGAACTGTTCAGGTGACTTAAAGGTTTTGTCTCTGTTTTGGGCAGAATATTACATTTGGAGCTGTGCCATATCCTGGCACGTGAGCTGTACCTGACACTTTGGGGCAGTGGAGCCTCAGTTTGTACACAGGCTGGGATGGAGCCCTGGGACAAACCTGGTATCCTCAGGCTGCTTGGAGCACCTTTAATTTAAGAATTGGATGCCTGCTTAGGCATTCAGTAATCGCCTAGGAGAGATTGTCATCTTTCATTACTGCATTAACCTTTAGAACTGACAACAGAGTGCCAGCTCACAATAATTGAGCAGAGGCCCATGAAAATTAGTTTCTTACCTTGTGATTGTGCATATGGTCAGGTTGTTCACTCATTGGGGTTATTGGTTTTTGCATGTGACATTTCTTTCTCGCTAAATTTTAGCTGAATTTTTAAATTACTGATTTATACTGTTGTCTCCTTAAAATACCTATCCTGGAGCTGGAAGAGGAAGAATGTGAGAAACATTTCTGTGCCCTTTGAAACTTGTAACCTGCAGCTTTTCCAGCACTGCATTTCTGGAATTTGATAGAGCATGAATTCGAGGCAGTTCCTATTGTTGTGAGAACAAGTGTTTGAGACATTGTGCATTCTGAAATAAAGCCTCTAATTTTGTGTTTCGCACAATCTGTCCTTCCTTGCCGATGCTTCAGCCCAAACACCCCTTATCTAACAAGCTAGAATTTCTTTTTGTGGTATAATATTCAGAAGCCCCAAATATTTATCATTTAATGGCAATTAGGCACGTGTAATGTCCATACTAATGGGGTATTTGCGTTACTTCAACAGACTAGATTTTAATTAGAAGTTACACTGAAGGTCTGATTAGAAAGCAGAGCCCTTCTAGGGATCAATTCTCAGCCAAATTCAGATGATGTAAACGTAACTGCAAAGTTATATATTTGTTAATCAGTGTGAGCAACTTGCTCTGTGTGAAAGAAGCCTTAGAGAAGTAATTTTGCACCCCGAGCACGTTTCTTGTCTGAAGCCCATGTTATTAGAGGCTGTTTTCAAATTGCATAGCAAGCTTTAGGCTTCTGCTCTTGAGGGCAGATCTACCATTTCCAGTTATATATCCCAGCACTTCCTTCATTTCTGATAAAATATATGTGGGATAGGTTGTTTTACTATAATTTCTCTTGCTTTATAACTTGCTAATTGTAAATCACACCATACTCCACTTGTAAAGAAGCTGTGCATACTCTAAGTGCTGAAAATGATGCTGAGAGTAATTTATTCAAAGAACTAATATCTCCCCTATCACTTCCAGTCACTTAAGCAGCTGAATAAAGTCCAAATATTATTTTATTCAGCTGGGAACTATTTCCATTATGTCACTTAAAATCGAGGGATTGGAAAATTGCATGTTATGAGGGTTTTTTTTTTTGTCTGGAAAGCTACCGTTTGTTTGTTTATTGTGGTGCTGATAGATGGCCAAGACACTTAAGGGATAATCAGGCAATTTCCAAAGTACTTATCAAGTGAATTAGAGGCAAGTTGAAACTGCAGCAGGATGAATTTGTTCCTATTAAACTAAATTGTCCTAAACTAATGAGGTAAAGAGAATGTGACTTGTGTCCACCCTGTGGTGAAGATTTTCCCCTCATTCAAGTAGAGAGATTAATGATTTTTCTGCATAGGGAAATGTCTCAACTCTCTTGGACTATTTTCCTGAGTAGTTGTATTGGCACATATTTCTCACACAGGCAGTCATACTCTAGAAAAAAAAGATGGGACTTTTTAATGGGAAGGTGTTGTTAATCTCAGATGTCTTAGACTTCATGGAGTTTAATTCCAAAATAATTCTTCATATTGACTATCAAGTACTGTAAAGCTTGAGGAGTCTAAGGACTCTGATAGTTTATGTACAGTTTTATAGAACCTGAGGCAGGAAGGATCCCCAACATCACCAAGCCTGCTGGAGCATGTGTGAAAGTCCTTTACATGTCAGTGTTACCCTTTAGTGGTTTCACGTGTAGCTAACACTGTTTTGTTTTTAGAGATGAATCTTCTGCAATGGTATTCAGCCTTTGTAAATTTGTAGTATGAAAAAATTGCAATGCAGTTACATTTCATTGTTCTAGCAGTATTAATATGTTTGCCCTCATTCCTCCCCAGTGTCCCATAGCTTAGTTTTCCTGATGGAGAAGTCGTGATGAGGCAAAGAAACACAACTGCTCACTCACTACTTTTTTTTTTTTTTTTAAATGAGATACTTGATTGCAAATTTGCATAACAAGCAATTTAATTTGTCATTGTAATCCCTGGCAGTTTTGATGACCATCTTTGTAAATGTAAAATTGTATTTGCAGTTCCAGTGAAACCGGAATGATGCAAGTTTGTACAGTATGGAAATAACATCCTTCAGATTTCTCTTCAGAATCCATTAAAATGATGTCAGATTGACCAGTTTAAACTTGTCTGGTTACTTTACCAAATGTAACTAACCTGGATCCCACCTGGAAGAAATTTTGCGGAAATTCTGATGCATATACAGCAGCTTCTTATATTCTCAATTTTCTTCTTGTGTAATTCAACTCTTGTGGCTTCCCGTTAAATATATTCGTTACCTTATTCCCTATGCATATCTTTTATGAGCTCTCAGTCTCCCATAGTTGATTCCACAAGAGATTTCTGACAGTTTGAGGGCCAAATGCAGTTTTCCCAAGCTTGTAAACAGTTTTTTCTATCTTCAGCTCTGTCAATATGTATTACAGGGCCTATAAATGCAAATATTATTAATGAAAATTCAACATCTTCCAGGTGCTTTATGCTAAAGCAGTCATACTGCTTCTGATTAATCACTTGATTGGATAGCTGATGTTTCCAGTACTTGTGATGAATATTCTGGCTTTTAGATCAATATTGCATTTTCCAGTTTCTTCTGGGACTGGGGCTGCTACCACTGACAGAACACGTGTGCTGGTGCTGAGCGTGTTATTAATGTGCATTGGTGCACAAGAAGTGCCATTGTTCTGGGAAGGAGTGCTCCCATCATGTGGTTGACATGTAGTGCTGATATCTTGCTATAATAAATGTTTACTGATGGACTGGTTCAGTGAAAGATGAACTACGTGATCAATTAAAACTGATTATGAGGAGTTTGACTCTCCTTGCTGTTGATTTTGCTGAGTCTTGGTTTACTACAAGGCTTGTTGGCTGAAACCTTTTCTGTGATGGCATTTCTGGAAAGATAACCAAAAGTGATGCTGAAGGAATAATGATATAATGTAGAGCTCATGAAAGGGAAGTTACCAGCTTTCACTGGTGTTTGTATTTTTGATATGACATACTTGAGGCACAGAATAGGAAGTATTAAGTTCTAATGTGAAATAAATCTTAAAATAGAAACTTGTTTTAATCAGGCATCGTTAGGGGTTTTACTGTTTCCCACATGTTTAAATGTGAATTAAAGGACTTTTTAAACTTGATGTTACCCCTTTCCTCTTGTTTTGTAAGAATGATATTTTGGTGTTGAAAGCAGTTACTGCATTTCTACCTTGAATAACCACTGACCAATTGACAAAGTGGGAATATTCTGGAAAAAAGCAGGTTTTTCTGTTTTGTGATGGTGCGATGGCATGAGATTTTCTGCAATTACCATCCTACAGGTACTATTCAGGAACAAGTTTGATCTGGAAAATTAATTGTGTTGAATTCAACAAGTATCACATTTTAACTATTACCACATCCTGGTGCAGTAAATACTTTCTCCTGCGCATGAATGCAACAAAAAATGGGATTTGTTTTGGGCAAATACTTTTCACCTGTTTTTGTAAAGGAAACAGATCTCATGCATTGTTTTTAGCACTGAAATAATCCTAACTTTGTTAGTGACTAAACAAGCAAACTACTTTCCGTATGGCATTTGTTATCCACAAACGGTTTTGAAACTGTTTTGAATGCTGATGATGTGTGCTGCTACTCTTCCCCAAAATCACAAACTTGTGCGGAAAAGGGAACTCAATCACCATTATGAAAACCTTTCAATTAATCACAATGGCTTGTGAATTTTGGGAAAAGTGGAATTGCTCATTCTTTAAAAGTCACACTGCTAGGATGGCATTCACCTCAGTTACTTTCAGCTGTCTGAAAATGGTGTCATTAGTTTAAGGTAGTTGCCTGGGCTCCCTCTGTGTTTAAGACAGAAAGTCAGACATTTTAAGAAGCAGATTTGGTCAACCTAATTAATCTACTGAACAAAATGTCATCTGGTGTCCATCAGTCTTCACCGAATGCAGAGAGTGCCTTGATAATTAGCTTTGACTGTACCCTTAACTTGGTATGACCAATGTTGTTAGATGTGTCCTCCTTTTCAGAGTCTGAAATCTCTATTTTAGTAAATTTTATAATTGTCTACCTTCAGTGAAAGAATTTCAGGATTCTAGTTTGAGATAGTGACATGCCTTTATCTAATTTTGAACTTGAATGCCACTTTGCCCATCAACCTCACAAAACTTCTATGTTGCCATGTGTCAAATAATGACAATAAAAAAAAAAGTTACTCAGGTGAAAATAGAAATTTCTGTAAATGTTGCTGCTCAGAAGATTTCTTTTCAAGTATTTGCAAAAATTCAGAACTTTGCAGCCAATTTTTGGCTTATTGAATTTGTGTATATTTGATCTGTTCAGTATGGTTAATACTCTGCTTCAGTATGACATTACAGGCATACATTATTTATGGTAGGAAAATGGTCTTGGAGGAATAAATAGAATTTAAAAACATAAAGAAACACTGAGAAAAGGAACACCTGTGTGGAAAGCAGTAGGGATGAAATGAAGCTTTAGAAGTACATGTATATGAAGTATATGTTAACTTATCTAGACATCTCAGTGAGAGTGGATGTTAGTAACAGTCTAGAAGAATAAAACCTGAGGAATGCTGCAGATTTGGTGGATGAGAAAACATCAGCTGTGTGCACCTATTTTGAAGGAAAAATTTCAAAACCTTGAAATACTGTAGAGTTGTTTCAGCATCACATTAAAATGCAGAGTCTGAAGGACATTGAAAATACCTGGATTTCATGGATAGTTATGTGCAAGGATGCCTAAATTAGCAAATGTTGTTTACTGTTGTCTGAAGGAAAAAAAATGCGTGCATGACTTTATATTTGCTGATCTATGTCTTTCTGCAAATATTATGTAAAAGTCATACTTGACTGTCTCTACCAGAAGCAGCTGTGTTACTCCAAGTGCATGTTTCTGTAACTTCATTATTACAATATTGGATGGTTATGCATCCTCTCTCCCTTTAAAGACAAATCTATGGCTGATTCCAAATTCAGGAAGTTGCTGAATTACAAGTGTCCTGTGTGGTGGAGTGATGGCACAGTGATGCCTTCCCCATTGATTCTGCCTTGGTTTCTGCCATGCTTATTGGCTTTGCATTTGAATTTGTTACCCGTGCCAGCCAGTGGTCTGGCGGTGAGCACCAGAAGAAGCCAAAGAAATAGTGACTGGGCTTCTAGATGCCAGTTTTATACTAATCCTTTGGCTTTTTAAGGCTCATTACAGACTCTGGATAACTAGCAGCAATGGTTCTGTAGCAAATAGCATAACTGGATGATAATTTACTGAATAATTTACTAATAATTTACTAAATCTTTGTAACTAAATGGAAATAGCAATTGAATAATTCCTTTGTCTCAGCTGATCCTGCCCAGGCAGTTCATTTTTCGGAACCAGAACAAATTTCCCAGTTCCACTCTGTCAATTAAAACCAGTATTCCTTGTTTAAGTTTTGCCATTCTTCATGCACACCCAAATTTGCAGCTTCAAAATTATTGCAATAAATATTCTGCTCTTTGTCCACTGGAAGCTTGCATCTGCAGCATTTTCAGCCATGCATATGGCTGAAATTCCATCTTTAAGCACACCCACAGCTGGCAGTTTCATGCAAATGTGTATTTAGATCCTGACTGCATTTTAACTGAAGCAGAAGCCAAAGTGGATGTTTTTGTCCACTCACTCTCAGAATGAACAATAATATTCTGCTGGGTCTCAAAGGTACAATATAAGCAAAAACAATACTTACACTGGAAATCAAAATATCCAGAGCAAGGTGCTCAGCAAAGTATACAGAGAAAGACATCAAGGAAGAGCAAAACAGCTTTTTAAACTTGAAATATGTGATGTCGACCTAACTTTTGTGTTTTTACTAAAAATCTTCCCATATTAATGTTTGCATGTAGGTATGTAATTAGGAGGAGGGCTAAGTTATGGGGGAGAGAATGTGGGACTTGAGTGCTTTAAAAAATGGTTTTTCATTAAAGACCAATAATCACAACCAGAAGGTTGGAAGTTTACCTGCCGATCTGATAAAAAGTTTTCTGATTCACTTGATAAATTCAGCCACTTTCTGTGCACTTATTTGCTTCTCTGAAAGAAAAAAAGGTAAGGTTTAATGTCCTAATCATTAGACTGAATAATAATAATAATTTTTTTATTGCTGCTTAACATACGGACAGGAAAGAAGTCTTATTTGCAAGAGACATGCCCAATAATAAGTTCTGGAAAATATAAATTAATCAGGAAATGGACAGCCTCTAAATTTAGATGAATTTAACATATCAGTCCTTCTGAAGATATAATTTAGATGTAAGCAAGGCATGCTGAAAATAATGCTGGAACATATGCAGTAGCTAATTTTTAGGAGAAAGATACAATTTTGGTTTTTTTCTTATATGTGTTCAAGTATATATGAATCATATATCTACAATAGCTTTCTTTCTGCCAGCTATTTCTTTTCTGTAATCTGACAAATAACTGGCCAGCAAGTTGTGGCCTCTGTTGCCAAATAACATTTAATTCTTTGCCAATCGAATCCTTTGCTTTTATGCTGCCTATTTATGAGACAGCTCAGTGGCTGATTGATTTTCATAATTACTTCAGTTAAGAAGAAAAGTCCACATATCTGTGAAGTATTTAAATACCAAACAATCATTTGTTGCCCTGAAACCACTCTATTCTTTTTCTAAGGTTATATAGGGCTATCTCTATACCAGTGCCTTGTGCATTTCTGAAAATAATGGTGTTGTTTTGCACTGTCTGACAAAAATGCACCCCAGAAGACAAGGGTACTTTGTGAACTAGAATATCTTGGATTGTCTTCCCAATCCATCTTAAATTTTCTTCTTCTGTTTGAAAGTACAAGTATTGTGGTGTGGGTCAAAAGACTATTAATTTAAAGTCAGGGTAGTTGTGTGCTACAGAACCATCAGGCAGAATATTAATAACTTATTTGAAACAATGTTTTTTCCCATCTTTTTTGTAACAATGATTCCCTCTGCAAGCACGACTTGTGGTAACAAAGGATTTGCTGCTCTGCGAAATTACCTAAATGATCCCTGTAAAATCTGGATCTCAATCAGAAGGGGGAGGTTGTCCTTTGGTAATTTATACAAATGATACACTATCATTTGATTACTCATTTATTTAATACGCTTTTTTGATCTGCCAGCGCTGATCAGATATTCATGCAGTGGCAACGGTCTTTTAATAATGAATTCATTCTCATGCCCGTGAAGCAGTAATCACAGGGACCTGTCTTTTAATAATTGCTAATTAATATAAGTACATATCCAGTCTTTGCTTTCATCATCATCATTGTGTGACACTTGGCGTAGAAGGAAATATCGTGTGGAATAAATTGAGTTTCTTCATCTTGATGTGACTCAGGACTAGGAAATGCCCAAGAAGATGTTGAGTTAAATGCAAACCAAAATGTTACTAGCAAATTATCTATTTAATATCCAGGTAGTCGTTCTCATTTCCTGATTTCTGTACAATGTTAGGGTACATTTAGCTTTGAAATCTTAGCCATGGAAGAGAACAGGAGGAGAAAGGTGAAAGGGGAAAGAGTTTGTTCCTTTCTGGGAAGATTATTCTATGTTTCTAGGGGCTGACCATGAGACCTGGCAAGTACATGTGTGAAAGAGCTAATTTGGTAGCAATAAATGGAGTTATTCTGTCCTTGAGTCAGAGTATAAACACCAGCAATGTTTATACCCCGAGATGTTTTAGAAATATGTAGAAGTCCTTTCCATTTCTGGTACATTTGTATAGAAGTGGAGAATTTTTTGGCAATGTATTGTTTTGTGGGTGTTTTTCTCATATGTATCATAGACACATAATGGCAAAGTCATTGCTATTGCAAAATGTGCCTCAGATTTCAAACTGTTGTGGAGGTGCAATGATGAGCCAGAAACAAAGACTCAAGGTCATAATTTACTGTATTTAATTCTGTTGGATTAATCTTTTGCCATCTTTAATCCTCAAATGCAAATGCTATGACTCTCCTGTTAACAAGTGTATTGGAGGGCTTCTGGTGGCAACACCTGAGGTTCCAATACCTTTGTGCTTTATAGGAAAACAGAAAAGCCATAACCCGTAGACAACAGATCTCACTTCTGGACTTGCCATTGCAGTAAAAATCTGAAGCTCTGTCAGTGGGACTGCAGTGTGACTTGAAGTGTTTATTCTCTTAGTTAATACCCTTCCCTACCAAGTCGTGTGGGCTGACAGATGACTCTGCAGCTGATGGTAGTCATTTGCAGGAGTACTCATTCTACAGCAGATGTGGTTTAATTAGCAACCAAGTCTTTAGAGCTGTCACCTTCATTAAGCTTTAGCTCTTAGTAAAGTATGCTATGTACAAGAGAGGTGCTTGGAGCTATGCTGGTACTCAAATACTTCAGTGAAAGAGATCCCTCTTCCAGTGTTCCTTTAATTGTCAAGTAAGCACAGTCTGGATTTTGGGTTTTCTTCATGAGACAAATAATTTTTGTTGTATAAACCCAGTTCCCGTTAGGAATATTTACTGTGGATAGATCCCAAATGAAAATATTCCAGAAAATCTCCAGAGAGCAACTTCTGTATGAGCCTCTGATGTGCCATTAAAAAGCAGTAGAATCATGGAATGGTTTGGGCTGGAATGAACCTTTAAGATAATCCAGTTCCAACACCCTGCCATGGGCCAGGACACCTTACACCAGCCCAGGCTGCTCAGAGTTCCATCCAACCTGGCCTTGGACACTTCCAGGGATGGGGCAGCCACAGTTTCTCTGGGCAGCCTGTGCCAGGGCCTCCCCACCCTCACAGGGAAGATTTTCTTCCTAATATCTAATCATTACCTATTCTCTTTCAGTTTGAAGCCATTCCCCCTTGTCCTGTGACTCCAGGCTCTTGTGGTAACTCCCCCTTCATCTTGTAGACTCTCTTCAGGTATTGAAAACCTGCGGTTTGGTCATCCCAGGGCCTTCTCTTCAAACATCTTGTATGGAGTTTCCCAGTAGAGACTTTTCCGTAGAGATGCTGTAGATATTCCTGATATTTTACAATAATCCATCCTTATATGACTTGATTCTCTCATTTTGCACAGAACAAATTGGAATGTCTTTATAAGTCCCTTTGGTATATACCATTGTTAAATTTGGGGGTTTTTTTTTGGTAGTGTGCATTATCAGGCATAAACAAACATTACAACAATTTGCCAGACAATCATAAAATGACTCTGCACTGTGCAGTGTTTTAAACTTTGTGATGGAAATTAATTTGCATACATCCCTGGTGCATTATAAAGGATTAGCTAAAGCTATTTCTGTGTAATGTAATTCTTTTAGCTCATTTTCGTACAGGGGCAAATCCAGGCTTGAATAAATTGCTCCCTGCAAATAACTTGCTCAAGTCGAGTTGTGGGAGCAACTCTTAAAGAATGCACAATAGAAAACTAATTTTCTTAAAGCACCCAGCATTGTATCTAAGGATTTCCTCTATTTGCTTTGCATATCTGTAGTCCCTTATAATGTTTGTTTATGCTAAAATTGGGTTTTTCACACTTTGTCTTTCCAGAAATAAACTGGAAGAAAAAATCTGAACCAGGTATTTAGAGCTGTGTTTGAGTTGCCTGTGACCATTTGACTCATCTTAGAAATGCCTCTATTTGCCATGTATAAGCTTAGTTATCAGAAAATGGCTTTTAAAAATAACTCCAGTTGACAAGAGTGTGTGTTACCAATGCTGTGTATTATTAGGAGCTAAGTGCTCTTTATTACTCTGATTAATTAACTGGTATGTGGTAGATCAATAATCTTCAGAGTTTTATCAGACTTCATGAAGTGTTGAGGCAGAAAGACTGATACTATTTGCCATAAAGTACTAATCAATGATTGCTGTATGACTATTTTTTACTTCTTGAATGTATAGTGCACATGTTTTGATCAAAATTAAAGGAAACATGTCTCTTAACCCTATTTTGAGATACCTATGCAGGAATAAATGCCACTAGGGATTTCCAACACAGCATCTCTCAACCTTTTCAGAGCAAGCATCTTCTCTTTTCCTTGGCCTTGGATCTCTCCTTCCCAGCTCCCCTGCCCCTGTGACATGCACCTGGTTGGGAACCAACCCACAAACCCCAAAACACCTCAGCAAGGCAGCCAGGCAAGGCTATCGTAGCCTGTCATTGCACAGGCTGGGAAAAAAGGTTACAAAAACCCACTGGGGTTCACAGAGGTTATGGAGGACAGCCAAAAAAATCCTCCAGCTGTATCCAGGGAATATCACTGTTTTATGAAGGGCTGCCAAGTGAGAGGGGGAGAGCATTTTGGAGGAGTTGTTTTCACTGTGTACTTGTGGAATACCAGTTGATAGTTACAGTTGGTTTAGGCTCTATTTCATACATATTCTTTCAGCAGTTTAGTTTTGTGATACTTGTAGATCCCTACTTTTTATATATTCTCATATATGTAAGGAATATATGCAAAAATGATTTTTTACTCCATGTGTTCATATACCAAAATTTACGTTTGGTAATAACATTAGCTATGACAAACATAATGAAGGAGATAGTCATGTATGTTAATGGTGGCTCTGTTTATTTTACTTGGTGGTGATTAATTGTGTTTTGTTTTGGATTTTATTGTGTCAGTGTTTTACAGTGATTTAATCTGTTTAATATGGAGATATGAAGTGCCATTTTAAAACCAGTGAAATTCTTGCTTTTAATTCACATTTTCCCACTGGGAAATGAAGTTTATCAAGCCTTACTTTTCCAAATAAAGGGGATGGATTTAATTAAAAGTGCTTTAAATAATTGCAATGAAATTGCTTTTCTGATTCTTATATGAAAGTGAATCTCTTATATTTGAGCTGAGATGAATGTCATGATTTCCATCTCCAAACAGTGATATATTGCATCAGTGAAGCCAAACCTCAGAGTACTGTCAGCATTTCCCAGTAATGCCACCGATTCTGCACTTGGGTCTGTATCTTCCCTAAGCAGTAACATCCCCATCAGGAAATGTCTGCTTGCTGTAGAACTGCATTACCTGCATCCTGGGGTTCCCAATGGCACTGGTGCTCTGGCTTTACTGGCTCCAGCTTGTTTTATGACAGTCAGCTTTACTGGAATATATTATAAATATATAAATATATGTATAATATAATATATAATTTATATCAGTTTAGCATGATATAATATAAATACGTTAGAAACATCCAAGTGACTTATTGGTCAAAACATATATATAATATATATTGTATATATTACATACAATATAATGTATATAATTTAGAATAG
>VYXD01003205.1:42690-79860 GCA_013397195.1 Hylia prasina
TATAATATATATAACACATTATAATATATCATATATAATATAATATATAATTTATACAAGTTTAATATCATATAAATAGATTAGAAACATCCAAGTCACTTACTGGTCAGCAGGCTAAGAGTTTTAAAGGGGCTTGGAGTCTTGGAGCAGTGGCTTTAGCTGGCAGATCTGGAATTGAGCTTTCCCAAAAATGCATTGCCCTGGGAAGAAGGCAAAGGACAGAACATGAGTGCAGAGCATCAGAATGTTTGGGGGCAAATGGTTTACTCATTCAAATTCTCCTTTCTTGGGGCAGCTGTGCTGTGCTCAAGAAAGGGCTTTTTTTTTCTAACTGGCTGACATTTTTCTTCAATAAATTGAGAATCAGACTCCCTGAACTTGCAGTCTGTATGGCCTGTGAGGCTGTGAACACATTGTAATAGACTGTGTCTCTGGAGAAAAAGTCCTGGGGAAAAATACCAAGTTCTATGATCTGTGTCACAAGTAGTTTGCACTAGGCTGAGATGCTTCTGCTGCTGTGCAGGATTTGCTGAGCTCTGAGGTATGCCTCATCAAATTCCTGTGACATTCAAATCACCATTGTAATCACCTGCTGCTTTCCCAATAAGCTGACCAAAATAAATGTCATTTATTCCACTGTGTGCTTCTACTGTGCCTCAAACATAACACTTCTTTTCTGCACTAAACATTTTTTCCTTTATCACTCATAGGTGATGACTGATATTGTGGGTTTTTTCTAATTTACCTTTTTTTTTTCCTTTTATCTTTACCCAAAATATTTTAGCATTTGACATTCACAAGATGCCTCAGACCAGTTTTTAAATATATTTACATTTGGCTGTGACCCTCTCCCTGCTTCTCCTTCAGACAAATGTAGAACATCATCTCTGAGGCAGGTGATAGTCATATAATGACTCACAGTGATAACCAATTTTTCAGGAGAAGGTTCACCTGCTGGCAGCTAGAAATCCCTTTCATCCCAGTCACCACCCATTCTTTTATAACTCCCCTGACTCAGCCTTTAAAAGGTGAGAAGCTGTCCAAGATATGTGAATGCTTGTGTCTGCTCAGTAAGGGCTGTAGTTCTTTCTTTAACTTGCTCTTGCATATCCAGTGGTTTTTTCAGAGCTTTATTTTTAAAATTTGTGTTAAAGACAATATTAATTTATTTAACTTATGTTAAACTGTCCAATGACTCTTCAGGAAACAGCACATAACCCAACTGGTCTATAATTCCAAAATTCATGGTCTTTCTCTGGATCAAATGTGATATAATGTGCCAGGACTGATAAAAAAAATTGAATTTAAGGAGTACTTGTCTAGGAGCTGGGAAAAAAAATGTCTAGTGTATAGTTTAAATATTTATCCTTTCTCATTAAAATGAAGCTGAGCAAACATTGGGTACAGTTGGTTTTCAGTTGTAACCACTATATATGTGTGTGTATATATATTCAAGGAAATTTTGTACAAAATGAACTGATCTGGAAGTCATATCTGGCAAAAAAACCTGGATATCCAAAGTAGAATAACTTCTGATTTCACTTGCTGATTTAGAACTTTATCATGAAAATTTTTCAGTGGTGTGCATTTCCCATCTGTTTGCTGCTCCTTTGAAGGGGGCATGAGGTTTCTTATTGTGTTTTTAATGGAATATGCATGGATACATCCTTCAGAACAAGGAACTGTAACCTAAGCCATAGCTTGATTGATGAACTCCAGGATTCATCTCTGCACATGTTACTTGCACAGAGAAATCGGGTGCAGTGATGCTGATATGGCCAGACTTGAAGTCATTTGAAATTACAGATGGAATAAGCAAAAGAAAATGGACTCTTGGGCTCTGTTTTGTGGAAGTTTTATGGAGCATCTGTGAAAATCAGTCATGAAACTCATCATTCTTTTGTACTCCCACTTTATGGGTATTTTTAGTAGTAACTGAATTCTTTATTCTTTTTGATTTGACACCATTTTAAGATTATTTTAACATTCCCTGCTCTAACTTTTAAACTCATTATTTTTAGCTGCATATTGACATTTTTTTTTGTTTGGAGAAATGTGTTCTTGAATGGCTGCCAATAAAACTCTTCTCCTAGAAGCCATTCTTGACATCAGTTATCATTCCCTCATCACCCTGGACAGAAAAATAACTGTAGTTATCCCATCACCATTTGTACTGGGGTTCTGACCTGCTCATAGAATGCCTTTCTTTCAAAAAATATTCTTAATGTAGCTGATGTATTACTTTCTGGGATTTCACAGGGTGATTTTTCCCTCAGATTTTTTTTCCCCTAAATGGTGTATATCCTTAGGGAGCTTGTGACCTGCCTTATTTTAGTGGAGCTTCAGTTTTTTCTCTATTCTATTGATTTAGTAATTTCAACACTTTCTTTACTTTCTGCCAGCTTGGAGGGTTGGGGAAAGACAGAATTAAATGTAATGTGCTCAGTCTGTCTATTCCTTAGCATTAAAGATGTCTCTGATAGTGTCCTTTATGCCTCCCTGTGCCCAAGTTAGTTTAGGCAATGTGTGCTGCTTCTGATGTGTTTTCTGGTTTCTTTAGTTTCCAGTCTACAGCTGAATATACCAACAACATCAGTTGAAACCTATGTAACGCAACAACAACAAAAAAAAATGCTGTTAATCTCTTTTTCTCTTAACTTTTGCTTTTCACCAGTCACAGTTAATTCACAAATTACTCTGGCCATCAATTCACCTAGATAACTTCCATTAAAAATAATTTAATTTAAAGCTCATGGGTCTTCTTATTCTTTACTTCTTGTTATGACTCAAAGCCTGCCTGTCCTTTCATGTAACCATATCCATACATTAAGGCAGTGGCAAAAGGCCATGTGGATACTTCAATTCTTTTTGCACAAGCCTTGTTATTCCTCACAATCTCACTTCCTATATTTTTTTCCCCATAAGATTCTCTGTTTGTCTTCTGTTAGCAACTTGGAATTACTTTGGGTAGAAAGAAAAAGAATGAGCAAGATGAAGGGGTTGAAAGCATCTCTGATTACTGGTAATGGAAAAAGGCTTCTTTCTTTTTAGTAGCAGAATCTCTATCTGCATGTGAGAAAGAATAACTCTTGACAGCAGTGACTGCAAAAGGGTATGAGTAGAAGCCCCACTATAGAAATGTTAAATTGATAATATCAGAGCAAATGGAAATGTTACACTTGCATATTTCTCAAGAATTCTGTATTTTGAAACACTATCCACATACTTGGGTGAAGAGGTCAGGTTTACTCATATTTTCCTTTCTTTGAGAAAGAAACAGGTGGGTGGATTTCCCCCCTTCATCCAGGGTCCTGAATGTCACAAGACTGACCCAAATATTGTGTTTGATACAGACTTGAATATTCAGATTTGGGCAGAGACTTTTTTCTTTGCACCAATTAATGGCTGAAGGTGGGAAGGAGGTATTTACCCATAAGTTCTTCCTTTTTATAGAGTAAAATATTACTCCTGTGTGGCTGATAGACAAAATAAATCATTCTAATAACGCGCAGTCCACCCAGTTGTTTGCTGACCATGCAGGAATACAGGCAGCCAAAGAGTAACAGATGAATTTGGTCAGTGCTCTAGTTGATGAAAAGTACCTTGGCATAGATGATTCCCCTGATCCCTTTTCCCATTTTGCACTCTTTATTCTTTTTATGGCTCCATGCTACAGATGTGGTATCCTGAGCAGTGGGACTACCCTGTCATCACAGGCTGTGTTTTCATTCTGAGGAAAGGAAATTTACTCACTGAACTTGACCTAATATTTTAGTACTGAAAGTGAAACCTCATGAAGAAATACAGTGCTAGTGCACAAGCAGTGAAGAGATCAAGTTTGCATTGCCCAGAGGGTAGATTCTGACTGGAATGGGCTTGGTTGTTTAGATACAAGGGCAAGGCCAAGCTTCGGTGCAAGAAGGATGTAAGTCCTGACCTATTTTCTGCCAGCTCTTTATATTTGGGGTGGTTACTGCAGTGGCTGTGAGTCACTGCAGCTGATGTGAATCACATCTCATTCTAATGTTTCCTGTGTGCAGACTTTTCCCCTCTGGGAAGGGTTGGATCCACCTTGCAGAGGCAGCTGAAGTGGGGCCCTGGCTCAACACTATCAGCCATGTCCAGTTTGTCTTGTTTGGGAAGCTTCTGGTGTAGCAGAAAACAAGATAAGCCGAGGTACAGTGTTTGTCCATTTGACTGGAATAGCTTGTGGAGGACCTTGGCTACCAAAAAAACATGTGAAAACCTTGGCTAAGAAGGGGAACCATTGATTAATACTCCTAAATTTGTTGGAAGAACTAAAAATTCCCTCTTTATTGGCAGAACTAGGGTGGAGGGGATGACATGTCATCTCAGGCACTATTATAGCAAAGCATATTTAACAGCATCTCATGCTGGTACTTCTCATCTCTTCCTAGAGTGGAATCTCTGAATTAGGGGTTTAGTTTTTCCTTTACAGTTTTCTGAATCCTTTAGGTGTGACAACAACATATATGATATGAAATGATATATTGCAATTCAGTGTATTTTCATCTAAGCTATTTTCCCCATGACATTAGGTGAATCAGATCCTAACTTTTCACCTGGTTCTCTGACACTTTAAAGAGTTATCTTTTATTTAGTGTCTCCCAATGAAACATTCTCTGCAACATCATATATTTGGGTCAGAAGAAGCCAAAGTCCAAAGCCTTTAAGGTTCTTTTGTGAAAAGAAGATTCAAAGAAGCAGAAATGATGGGAGTAAAATAAAACCGTTGCACTTGTGAAAGTGCCAAATTTCCTGGATCAGTCCTTAAGACACAGCAATGTAAGTGCCTAACACATGAACATGCTTCTCTTTTTCCTGGTCTGCTGACAATATTGTTGGGTTTTTTTGTTTTCCTTAATGTCGATAGATATGTGACTTTTTTTTAAAATTTTTTTTTTCTTTAAAGGAAAAAAAAAAAAAATCTGCTTATCCAAAGTTTCAGCTCTGTCCCTGTCAGTCCTGTCAGCATGGTAGTGAGACTATAGAAATGAGCCCACTGACTCTGTAAGTATTGCAGGGCATGTGCAACATGCAATGTCTTTAATTTCTTAACCAGCCCTGCAATCACACTTTTGAAATTCGACATCTGCAGGTGATACTGTTTGCATTTAATGAAGTTGGGTCTAACTTGTAAGACTATTTCCACTGTGGATGTACAGTTAAATTTTTCTACTAGAAGTAACAATGGAAACTTTCCTGGAATTGGTGCTCAGAATTGCCCTCACTGATTTTAATAATCTCATATTAATCTTCACTGATCTTTAAGCAACTCTAATATCAAAACAATTTAAATTTTTTTTAAAGAAGGAAAAATTATTTGATGCCTTGATAGCAAGAATCAAAGTAAATTTAATATGCAAGGATCTGTGCTGACTCTGGATTCCTGAGACTTTAAATGCTGAAGATAGTCTCAAATTAGAGATTAGAGGCTGATTAGATTAATCTCCATCTCAAATGGAGATTAGTTACCAGGAATTTCTGATTGAAGCGTATTTGTAAAGCATAAGCACTTATTTCTTCCTGAAAATTTAGTCCTCTCAGTCTATGATTTTGCAATTAATTGTTTTGTCATCTCTCTTCTTGTTTTCTGGTATTTTTAAGGATACTTTTAAAAAATCCTGGGTTTTTTGTTTGGTGTGTGTGTTTTTTTTTGTTTTGTGGGGGGTTTTTTTGTTTGTTTTGTTTTGTTTTCGTTTTGTTTAGGGCAGCTTATTTTACTTCTTTTTGTATTTGAAATAATTAATTTTCAGTCCAAGATGTTTACTTACATTGCCTGGTAACTTCCTGCCACACCTNCTTATTTTACTTCTTTTTTTTGTATTTGAAATAACTTTCAGTCCAAGATGTTTACATAGCCTGGTAACTTCCTGCCACACCTTGTCTCATTCACAACCTGGATTTTGCTTTTTCTTTGAAAATCTGAAGTCTTGAGGGGGGAAAAAAAAAAAAAATAGATGAGCGTGAGGCATACAGTGAAACGGAAAGCAAACTTCTGAAGTAAAGCCCAAACACAAGGAGGACCGAAATCAAGTGTTATTTCATGATGAAAGGTGGTTGAAATTGCTGGAGGGCTCTCAAGGCAGAATGTACTTCTGTCAGTATTTATGTAATTCTGGACGAGTTACAAACGTTGCGTAAATGACTTAAATTGTTAATTTCATCAAGCACTGACACAAAAAACCCTTCCATATTCTTAGGTTTTTGGGAAACAAACCCCCAAAGCCCACTTCCTTAGCTGAGCTTTTCCTTTCAAATAAAACAGGTACTACAAAAGAGTGCTTGAAGCTTTTCAGTCTTTATTATGAGTTCTGGACTCGGCTGCTGATGGTTGCCTGAAATACAGCTCTATCTGATTGAGGTCAGGAGAGAGGGAGCCAGTAACAAATGACTTAAATTAAAGAAAAAAATAACAACAAAGCCATCCAGCAATTGATAAAAGAAACTGTGATATAAAAGGTCTTTGAGAAGCTGTCTGGCAGCAGATACCCATAAATTCAGATGTTTCAAGAGCTGTCCAAGTTGTACTCAGCAGTCTTATTCAAATGGAAGCCCTTCACAAAATTTCAGCAGTACCTTTCTCATTCATCAAGTACTTGCTGAGTTTTTCACTGAAAAGAGAAAAGCTTTTGTTTTAGCTTATGTCTGAGCTCTGTGTGTTCCTCTGAATGTCTGACTTGCAGAGAATCCTGAACTTCTAGAGCAGGAAGTAGAGTTGGAAATAAATAAATAGAAATGAAGTGCAGTGGAGTTGAATGGCAGACATATCTTTTCGTAAGCAGGGAGGATGTGAACACCTTGAAACCATGAGTGGAAACACTATAAAACATCAGAACAGTGGGAATTCCTAGCAGCCATGTGGTGTTCTTTTGTGCCTCTCTTCCTGTATCCTTAGAAGCTTAGCTGGTCTCTTAGTTTTAAGTTTCCTCCTGGTCCTCTTGGAGTCATACAAATTTTAGAGAGATCTTGGTTGGCTACTACCAGTCAGTGAAGTATTTTGATTATAGTACTGCAGCCTCAGAGCTCCTAAGTGAATTGTACCTACATCCTACAATATATGACCATCCCACAGTGACTTGTAGATGCAGCAGTCCTAATCCAGTGATAGAGCTGTAGTTTATCATATAGGTACAGTATATACTTAATATAGTTCTTTTAGTTACTGGATAATTGTAGATGTTTTCCTGATCAGTTATTTTATTTTGCCTTTTTTTTGATACTTTATAAGTACTTGCTATACATCATGTATTCAGTAGTAGCTATGAACTTTGTTTCATTCTGTTTTCTTTTATAATGAGCAAGCTGAATGTGGGAATTTCAAGCCTTTGGGAGTGGGTCAGTGCCTGCCTGATGATGGTGCTCAGAGGTGGTGTCTGCTAAATTTGTGGCTTTGTTTTATTTCTTCTAATCCTGAACCTATTTGTAGTTGTCTGCTTATTTTACAGAATTCCACACTGTTGTATTCTAAGCTGTGCCCTGCACCGTTTCCAGCTCATGAGTTTTAGTCTGTGTCTGTCTGAGAAATTTTAATTGAGCTGACATCTAAAATGCAAGAAAATAGTATTTTCTTCGTGTAAATTACTTTGATATCAGGTGTGGCTAACCTTGGGGGAGGTTTCCCTTCCACCTGGGAATACTTGAAGAAATAACTATAGATTAACAAGCAAGAAGCTCAACTCTCCAGCAGTGCTTTGCCTGGCTTGGTGTCTGAGCAGGGGTTTAGAGTCGTGTAGTATCAGTCACTTACCCAAATGTGGATGCTGTGTACAACAAATAACACCTCCAGAGGCTGTTGTAGCAGACCTTGTAAGTAATTACTCTAACACTTTACGCTGCCTTCCCTCTCTTTCTTGTTTGCCTCTTGCTTGCAAACAGAAAGCACGCTGAAAACCAGGCTGACAGGGCTTGCATACTGAATGTGCAATTCAACTGCTTGTTGAATAACAGGTTTCTGTCTACACAACAGGCAAAATCAGCCGTATTAAAATTGCACCTTTTTTTAAAAACAGCAGCGGCAGAATCTCCTGGACTTGCCAAAGTTTTCAGCCTGAGCCTTTTCCCTCTTAGAGGCTGAAAATGTTTTGTCCACCACAAGTCTGCTGGGATGTTGTGTGATGGTGTCTCTGAGAGGCTGCACTGTGCTGGTGACCCTGAGCTGTGTCCTGAGCACCTGCACTACAAAGCTGCTGGGAACTGGTGGGCACCACTGCTAAATAAAAAAGGGACGTTTGCAGGTCCAAAAAATAAACAGAAATCTGCCAGCCTGTCACTCCTTGTGAGTAACTCTGCTTAGACAGATGCCTGAGAGGGGGGGAGGGAGTGCAGGTGGGGAATGAACCTCTGACAGAGAAAAAATGCTAATTCGTTTTTTTTTTCTACATTATGTCAGCTTTGATTTCTTCTTCATCTTTGTCTACTTCCCTAAATTATCTGCCATAATTGTGCAAGTGGCCTGAATGAATGAAGGCTTTGCCTAATTAAATACTGAAGGGCTGAAATGCAGGTATAATCTGATTATACAAGCAAAATGACAAAATAAAAATATCGTGCAAGTGATTGGTGTGACCTATTGAACCCAAATTCAGCTTGTTGGTTGTCTTACTGATACTGCTTTGACTAAAACTGACAGCACCTTGCATGTTTGTACAACCAGCACAAATAACTTTATCTTATATTTGAAAAAAGAGTCTTTGTAACTCACACCTTGATTGAGTCGCTGGTGGTTCAAGGGAGGGTGTGTGAACAAAGCTGATACAAATGGTGCTTCCTAGATTTCTTGTTAATTTATGTATAAAGAGGCAATTTATAGTAGTTTAGGCTGATCATATCACACTGGATGAAAGGAACATACAAATTAAATTGAATTTGATTTCTTTATTCTTGGAGCTGAATTTATACCTGTGGTAGCTGTTAATAACAGTTCTCACTTATCAGGATTATTTACCTTTGTCTTAAGATCTGGACAAATGTAAGAGACAGATGTAAAACTTGTCCCTGTACTGTTGTTAACATTGTACCAAACTCTATGTTCCCAGTGTAGCTACATTCTCCACACAAAATGTCCAAGTATTGCTTCATCATGCCTAAATCTCCTTGTTTAATGGCTGCAGAGTAATTCAGGTTATTTTAAGGCTATTCATGGTGTAAAATGGCTGCATTATATTGCACCAGAGTCTCCACCTGGTAGGGGAACCAGTAAATCAATTTCCTGGCCGAAGACTTTCAATGCAATTTTCTGCACACGATCAAATTAGTGTCTGGTGAGCTTCCACCTAAAATCTGTAATAGCACTTTGTGCATCTTCCTCTCTTTCCATCTGCCACCTCGCTTCCATCAGCTGCCAGTGTGCCCATTTTCCTGGTCACCATTCCAGCTGCCACCTGCCAGCTGTTCTTTCTCTGGAGGTGCTCTTTGAATCATGTGAACCACACGTGGTTGTTTGAGTGCTGGGATCCTCCACTGCTGTTAACAAATGGTAGCGCAAACTTTGGACTGATTTACTCAAGGATTGGGTGTTTTGAATTTGGAAATCTCCCTAAGATGGGCTGCTTTTGCCAGGACGACCTAATTCACATTAAAAAGGTGCTGCAGCACTTTTCCTGATGCAGTTCAGTTCCTCCATAACTTTTAGCTGCCTTTCTTTAAAGTGCCTTGGCAAGCTTTGACTGTGGCCATACTCAGATGCTGAGGCAGCAAGGCTCAAGAGCCAGCATGTCTCAGCTTCAGACATTGTATTTAAATGTGCAAGTCAGACTTCAACCTCTGTCACTTATATCAGGGCATAAGCTGGCTGGGTGTTTTGCAGGAAGATTAAATATTCTGAACAAAGACAAATCATGTGGATAAAAGTCTCTTTGATTTACAGATTTATAAAGTTCTGACAAGGTTGTTTGCATTTTCTTGTCCATTAAATAAGTTTACTTCTGATGACAGAAATATATGTATGTTTCTAAAATCTATTCAATTAAATAATTTGATTACATTCAAGATGAGTTAAGACTATATTATTGATTTCTTTCTAGAAAATCCATGTAGAGGAGTGAATATGGCTGCATAAATTGTGTATTTAGATGTTTGAACTGGTTATTAGCACAAAAAGTAAGATGTTTCTGATATTAAAAATAAATACTTTAAAGGCAAAACCCTCCTCGTGACACTTCTGGAAATGCTTCTCATATCCTGTGCTGAGGAACACAAAGGGAAGCTTCTAAACCCAACTGCAGCAGCACAAAACAACTTGTTCAATTTGTTAGGGAGGTTTGAGTAAAGCAGTTCCAGCCAGACCAGAGTCCCAACCAATAAAATTTCAAGGGAATCATAATATTCTTCTTCCAGTCTGTCCTGTCTTTTCTTTGACTTCCACTTTGGAATTCTTTCTTTAAAACTTGGCAGAAGCCAGATCGATAAAGTGGGTCCAGGCACAGGCTTTGTATTCAAGCCAAATATTATCTTTGTCTATGCCAAGGCAATTAGAGTAAATGAAGTGAAGCTGCAGAGACCAGATCATCAAGAGTAAATCATTGCAGATCCTTTAACCTGGAAATGCTCATGAGACTGAGCCAAGAGAAGCCTGAGCTTTTGGACTCTGATCATTTATTGATATTTTAATTTTACTTGAATACTATTTTTTAAAATAATTAATAGCCAGTAGCACTTTGACTTTAATAGTTTCTTACTTCTCCAATACTTTTTTCCCTAATTCAAATCCATAGGTAGGATCGGAATGAGAATCTTTTTGAAATTATTCCTTTGTAAGTGGTGGTAGATACTTCCTTTACAGGGTATTGACTGAATGTCTTTTTGAACAGCTAATGAAATAAAAGTATTGATTTTGTTTAGTGTTTTTTTTTTTTNGTTTTGTTTTTTTTTTGTTTTTTTTTTTTTTGCTTTTTTTTTTTTTTCCTTAGTGTAGCCCTCTCTCTCTAAAAACTGTGGCAAAAATCTTGTGGGGAAAGCAAAGGTGTTTATCTTAAGGTTTCTTGTATCGAATCAGATAGATCCCTGGGGATTGATTAAACATATAAAAGGATTAAAGTTTGGGGTTTTTTGATTATATTGGTTATAAATAAAACCATTATCCTAAAAGAAAAGTTAAAGTAGATTTCAGTGTAGTCTTTGTGCTTTTCCTTCTGAGCAGAAGTTGTCTCTGATCTAATAATGCATCTAAATAACATACCTGCTCTGTAGCTGAAAAATCACAGCTGCTTTCTGTAATTCAAAACTACTGCATGCACACAAGATATCATTCATGTAATGCTTGGGAATGCTGGGTTTATCTTTTCTATGATTTTTCCTATTTTGACACAATAATTTAGGATGCATTTAATTTTCCTGCTGCTTATTTGCTCACGTGCAAAAATATAATGTCCATCCTGCTGAACTTCTTCAGACCAGAGAGAAAAATTCCTTGATGGAAATAAATAGTTTAGAAAAGCGCTTCCCCCAGTTTAGTTATTGGCTTCTTTAAAAAAAGTTTCTCAAATCAGAAAAGTGACAAGTTTGTCACTCAGACTTGAAATAGAACAGCTAACTACCAGGAGCTCTTTGGCTTTGTTTCCTTTGACATTCCACGGAATGTTCAGCAAGGTTCAATCCCAGTGACTCCCTTTAAAATATCCAGTTGAAATGTCTGAGCTTTTCCAGCCTGGAGTTTCCTTTTCTGCAAAACCCAAACTTGAGTTTTCAGGGAACAAGCTACCAGCGAATGGCTGTGACACCACGAGAAGCTTCTTGTGCATGTACTTGTGGGAGCACACAGAACTGACTGTGTAATTTCCCAAAATCTGTTTGCCTCAGCTGATGATAAGGGAGGGCTCCAGTAGCTGCTTTTTAGCCAAGAAGAAAGACTCAATGTCACTGATATCCCAAAAAGAAGTTGCAGTTACACTTCCTTCGTGGTTCTGCTCCTCAGGAGCAAAGTTCGCTCATTAGAAAAAGGCAATATTAATTTACAGCATAGATATTTAATTTGAGATTATGTCGTATTTATCTATTAGATTTGTTTACAATTGAAATGCTAAATGCTTTGCTAGATAACATTCATATTCTACGTGATATATTACGTAAAATAGTGTACAGAGATGAAAATATGATTTAAAGGGAATTGCAGAACAGTATTTTCTAGTCTCCTGTAGCAGAGTAATTGAGATCTGCATTGTAGCCAGAGAGTTTATCTGGATTTAGCCTGTTTGAAGATTATTTACTGCAAGATTTTGGACTTTTTTGCTATTTTCTTTTGAATTCTTTTACTTCCCTCCATTCCTCTACAAGAGGCAAGAATTTAATCACTCATTTTAGGGCCGAGGACTCTAAATCAAAGCCTGTAGTGAAGTGGTTAGGGAATTAATGTTTCCAAGTTGCAGTTTTCACCCTGATCTCCAGTCTCACTCCTAAGTCCTGTGTCAGGATGTTAAAACTGAGTCCTTACTATGGTCAGAATGTACAAGGAAGTGCAGCTGTGGAAACAAATCACACATCAAAGCTTTGGTGTTTTCACTCTCTGTGTGAAACACGACATGTTAAAATTGTGTGGTAATTTACAAAACTGTTTTCATAAAAAAAACCAAAACCAAACAAAACAAAACAAAAAAACCCCCCCAAAAAACAACAACAACAAAATAAACAAAAGTCCTATAGCATCTTCCAAAGCTCTGAAAGCCCAAGGGATAACTGTGGATTTCCATATCTGTTAAATAATAAACAAAAGTCCTATAGCATCTTCAAGAACTTCAGGTCTGGCTATTATGGGGCTAGCTACAGTTTAAATAAACTGAAAATAAGCTGTGCTTTAGATATAGACATGATAAATTCTGTGAAAGCATTAAACAGTGACATGGCTTAGCAGAGAGTGGCCACCCTTGGGGGAAGGCTCTGAAAACACAAACTTTAATATAAAGATGAGAAACCAGAGCTTATGCTCTGTCATTCTGCTCTGGTCAGGAGGATTGTGCACCAGCCCATGGATGGTTGATCTAAGAATTAAATGATCCTCTACCACCTTTTCTACCAGCAGCTGTCAGAGACACTGTCCAAGCCTGCACACCCAGACTAACACAGCAAACAAGCAGGACTATGCTTAAAGCAAGTTTGTTTTCTGTTTTCCTGTCTGCAGACCCTGTAGGGAACTGTCATGGCTACACCAAACAGAGCTTGATACCAGAATGCCTTGGCAGGAACAGTAAGGCTTTCCAGGTCCTTGAGTTAAGTAAAGTTTAAAAATATAAGATTATATTGGACAAATAAAGAAAAAAAAAAATCCCTGAGCCCTCTCCTTCCCCCCAAATTAGCTGCTTGAAATGTTTTCCAGTGAAAGCCAAGCTTGGCTGATGCGTTAGGAGAAAAGTTTAGGTAACTGTGAAGGACTTCAGTTAATCTTTTCTTGTCAGCATTAAGCAAACTGGTTTATAAGAAGCATTATTAAATTAAATATTGTGAAAGTGGTCCTGGCAGAGGGGGATGGTATTAAAGGCCCCTTCCAACCCAGGCCATTCTGTGATTCCATGAGGTAGGACAGTTCTTGCCCTTCTAAGTGAAGAGCCCTGAATTTTGTGTCTAGTCACTCGCTACACTTGCACAGTCAGTTTTTCTGTAAGGTGTTTGAAAGTAGTTATTCTAAAACCTGCTGGCTGGCCATGATTAGGGACCAAGGATAAAAATGTTTCTTTCAGATTAATGAGAGACCAACCATAAACTGCTGGAACTCAGTGTCAACCCTTCCAGTGCTGGCAGGAGCACTCAGATCCTGGCAGTGGTTAATGTCAGCTTTGGGATGTGCCATGTTGGGTTGAATAGAGCAGGGCTCTCCTGATTTTACTCTAAAAATAGATTAAAACATAAGAAAAACTATAGAGTTGCATTTCTAGTTTGAAGTTTCTAATTGCGCTAAAGATGGCATTTTAGAAGGGCAGGTAATAAAATAATAGTTCCATTTTTATGTTTCTACCTTTTTAAGCTCTTCATCTGTATTTGTGAACTTCAGCCTTTGTGGTACATGTCCTACTGTGAGGTTTTCCTCGACAGGGTGTTACCCACTGAATTTTTAAAATCTAGGTCCACATACCCATGTTCAGTAGTTTGCATTGGGGTCCAGATTGATTTTTCGTTATCATGACTCAAGCTGTTAGTGTTGCTGTGGTCATTTAAAATCAGTACTGCTTCCCCCCTGTATTTCAGATGTACTCTTAGTGGTGAAAGAAGTGGTGTGTAGATGTATTTCGCTAATAAAAATCACTTGGTGATTTATTAAATTGAATTTCCCAAAGAACCTTCAAATGTATGTGTTATTTTGGATCCAGCAGTGTGGAGCAGACAGTCAGTGTGGAGATTTTTTGGGGTATAAATTGACTACAATTGTCTGTAATTAATGTTAAAGACTTGCCACTTGAAATCAAAGCAGTTTGATAGGAGGCTGGAATCACACAGTTATTTTTATTTCCTCTTTCAATGAACCTTTCTGTTAGAGATGTCAGAGAACTTATAGAAAGCAGCTCATTCGAAATTTTGTATTTGTATGAACATTCTGTCATCAAACTTCTTGCTGGAATATTTACATAAAATACAATATGTGACTGAACGATTACTGTAAATCCATTTAAGGATGCAGAAACATAGCCACAAACATTTATTTCCATGTTCATCTAGATTGTACAACTGAGCTTCCTGGATGCAAGTAAAGCATCTTTAGTTCATCTTTATCCTTTGTAGTGAAACAAAATATATGCTGATCTATTAACCCTGCTGGAAGTTTTATCACAAACACTTGGGGGTTGCTTTAGCTAATATGACATCTGTGCATAATTATGCATCCCATCACTCTTCCTGGTGCTACTCTACTATTCCTCTATTAAAAGTGTCAGGACAACACTGCCAACATAATGGTGCTGGGTTTTAATCAGCCCAGACACAGTAAACAACTCTTCATTATGAAGATCGGAATAAAAAATGGCCTGAAGTCCTAACTTCTAAATAAAAAGCTGATTTTGTTAGTTAAATAAAATGATCTCAAGATACTCTTTATTTTAGGTATATTTTCCATCTGTCTCAGTTGATAAGGAACTTCTGGCAGACTAATGAATTCTTTGATCACTCTAACTACTAAAGCTGCATTTTAAACAATTTGAAGTATATTCATACACATCTGTAGGAGTTTTGTTCTCTGTAACAGCCTGTTACAGAGAAAGCTCTCAATTTCTTTTACAGAAAGATCAAGTCATAAAAACGTCATATTTGTATTCACACGGAAAAGAATAATTGAGTTGCAATGTTACTGTTGCATTAATATATATCTCCATCCTATTAAGTTTGGTTTGTTTTAAGTTCTGGAAGCTCATCTCAAATTTTGCATGCAATTCAACTTATATTCATATCATGTATGTGAAGTAACAGAGGAGAGTGTAGAGGAATTAAGGGTAATGATGACCTGCTTTGCTGTGTTGACTTTTCCAGTGGGTGCTGCCTATGTGGAAATAAACAGAAATAATACAAAAGTTTGAAATTCTTGTGTAACCTGAGTGATAACCAGAAAAGGCTGCTGTAAAATGCAGCCATGACAGCTGGGAGATGAGTTTGAATTACTCATCGGCATTATTGACAATGTTTAGTTCAGTGTTTTCTTAGGTGGTCACTGTTATATAGCAACCTATTCTCAGCTGCTTCCCTTCCAGTGAAGAGAGGAAAGATTTGCAGCTTTGTGGTGACACATCCTTGTTCCACTTAGCCTTGATTGTGGTGGTCATTGTGTGATTGGGATCAGAAAACCACAGAGCTCTGTTTGGAGGCTCAAGCACTCATGCATAGCATGAACTGTGTTGGTTTGTCCTCTAAGTAAAACACTACTAATAGTATTCTATATAATGATTTTTATAATAAATAACAGATATCTTGCCCTTTTCTAGGCAATAATTTCTATAATATATATATTTGAGAGAAATGTGGTATTGTGTCTAGGTAGCATGTGCATTGAATTCTCAGAAGGGTCATTTCCAACAGAGACGACAGATGTTGTAAACTGGATTTTGTGGGAGGGTTTTTCACTTCCACCAAGGAATAGTGGCACTCACTAAGGTGACTTACATCCTATTATTCTGATTGAGGAGTCCAGAGCACTAATCTGTTCAGAGTGCCTGTGCTAGAAGGTTTAGGGTTAAATCTCCTTTTTCGTGTGTGTGTGCACAGTGCGGTGTTTTGTGTGAAGTAGTTGAAAATGTATTATGTCAGAGAGAGGCAGGGAGAGAAGGAACCTGCAGTGTGGTAGCTAAGAGATATGAGAGATAAGGTCCTGCTTTGAAATTATCACTGTAATGATAGTTGGGGTAAACAGATTTGGGGTGTTTTCACCCTTTACTCTCTGTGCTGTTCACTGTCACGTGTCTCCATGTACTTAGTGAGAATGAGAGATGGATTAATTCCATAGTGTCCTGTCTGGCTCTCATATGGAGGTAGGATAAATATTTGCAATGGGTGTTTTATGATCTTATGTCCAGTGAAAATACCAGCAGAGATAATTTGTTTAGAGGGTGTGACCCTGATTATCCTAGCATTCTCCTGGAATGTGGCTGTCAATGGTTCAAATCCATTCACACAGTTTTCCTTAATACTAAATTACTGGCTAAATTAAAGTAGTTTTTCTTTGCACCAACACCATATCCTCTTTTCTTTCCTCCCTCCTGCAGTTGAATTCAACCTAATTTGTGGTTTTGGCCAGAACTCCTTGTGGGTCCCTTCCAACACAGTTTACTCTGTGCTTCAGTGACTTTATTTTCAAGATGATGAAGAAATTGTTCTGGAAAGTGGGGGAAAATAATCATGTAGGCAAGTTAAATGTGGTTTTCTTTGTTGGATAAAGCAGTTAAAAACCACCAAATAATTAAAAAAAAAATCTACTGACAGTTATCTTAAATGGGAATATGTCCTTCAACTGTAAAGGTGATGCTGTGTCAAATCTATTCACTGACACTGAATCACTCTAAAGTTTCTCTCTATATTCCTTTTATACCAAAAAATATTAAAACAACATATCAACTAAAGGTCCTCAGTAGCATCCTTCAGAGTAAGGATGTGGCTCAAACATGTCTCTTCACTCTGTTCATGTTCTACAAGCTACGATTTGATGTAATATCTCTGTAGAGGAAAAAAAACCAATTGAATAAGCTAGCAGATTGTTTAAAGCTTTTCAATAATCACTTAAGATTCAGGCGTAGATTCTTGACAGACCTTGTAAAGAGAAGATTAAACCATCTGGATGAAGATTGACAGACAAAATAAGTAACAAAAGATAATTTTGCATGAGCTGGTTGATGGATTTTCTTTGTGACTGGTGACTTTCAGATGCAATCACCAAGTGCCTATTTCAGCTTCTGGTTGTAAATCCTGGGCAAGTACCATTCTGTATGTATTTTGAATTTGAAGTGTGATTTAAAACATGTGCATATGATTTTGAGAGAGGTATGTTTAAGAAAAAATGAAGATGAACATTTTTACACTCTCTTTGTAGATAACCAGCCTGAATTTGTCATGACTAGGAGGTATAGAAAGGTTTTTCCTGACTTTCAGAGGAGCTAGAATGATCTGTCTAATTTCTGAGAAAAACAATACTGGTATCATTTAGCATATTGGCCAGAGAGACCAATAGATAAGGATTGTGATAAGGGATAGATGTTGTGAACTCAGCAGTTTAAGAGGAGGCATTTTACACTTTGAAAAATTGAGTGTTTTGCTGAGACAGCTCTCATCCACTTGGAGTGCTTGAACTGCTCATTCAGATGTCATTTATTTGCATTTTCTTTTAGTTTCCCACCACATCCAGAAGGCTAAAAAAAGTGATGGGGTAAAGAGAAGGAGAACTTTTAAATCTGTGGTGGTGAACCACCAAGCCAACACTTATTACCAGCTTGATTTTTCAGTCAAATGTCAGAATGGCTTTTTTTTTTGTCACTGTGTTGCTCTAACTTCAACTAAGCATGGTGTGGGACACATTTTCTGTGCAGGGGTCACCTGAGTGCCCCTGTGCACTTCAGCTTCCAAAGGTATGGCTGCTTATCTCCTACAAGCAATTATCTGCCTTGCCCAGTGATGCATACTGTGAGGCTGGAGCATTGTGAATGTGTCATCAAAGTGATTCCCTCCCAGTGAAACTTGTTTTGGACCTTGAAGGCAGTTTATAAATTACTTTCAGGGGAATTTTTTTCCCCTTTCAGTTATCTATTTGGTAGCATCCATTTCAAATGGAAAACCAGCTGGTTGGATTTTACTGGGAATTGGGTAGGTGAGTGCATGATGTAGTTGATAGACCAGTAGAACAGTGTGAAAATTCTACATTCAGTAGCTCTTCTCCAGTAAAAAGTCTTTAGCAGAAGAATAAACAGAACAAACATTACATCTCTCCTTGGACAGTTGTTTCTCGACTCCGAAGTAAAATGGGATATTTGCAAGCAATCCTGTGACAAAATGAGAAGCCTTTTTAGCTGTGAAAGTACATGCAGCTTACCTAGAAAAGGGCTCAGAGCATAGCAGCTGGGAAAGTGTTTTTCTTCTTCTCCCTGCCAAGCACCTCCATTTCATAATGTCAAACCCAGATAAGCACATTGCAGCCTGACCATTGAATGCTGAATTGACATTAAGGAACAGGTTTGGGAAACAGTTTGAGAGTCTCTGGAGCAGCAGATTTCAAACAGGGATGCTGCAAAGTAGAGGGAAAAGCGGAGTGTTGGAGCGTGTCAAGTCTTGAATTTATAAATGTTAAGAGAGAATTCCATTTATCCTTGGTGTGAGTTCATCAGAATCATTTGTGTCTGTCTTCTTGTGTAAGGAAAAGAAGGTAAAGGCGTTTGGGGCATCTGGGTTTTTATGGGTTGGTGGTGATTATAAGGAAAACATACTTGCATGGCAACTTTTGCAAAATGTGTGCACATCATGAATTGTGATTTCAGTAAGCTTTTTTCCCGAATGAGTGGATATTTTAGAGAAGAGCTGCTTCAAAATAGTGATAAAAAAAGCAATAAATTTAATATAGTGGCTTAAATTTGTTTTGCCTCGGCTCAACAGGAAAAAAAAATACCTTAAGGGGGAGTGGCAGATTAAAAAAAAAAAAAAGCTCATTAATTTCAGTGGGGCACTGCTTATGATCAGATGGAAAGGCTGAACTCTAGGTGAGTTTTCCATGCCTTGCCCTCTGCCAGCTGCTTGCATCCAGCAAGTGCATTCATTTCAACGAATGCAGAGTGTCACCTATTAAGCTGAATGTCCTGTTTACTTCAGCGAAACTCTGATCTCCAGACAAAAATTCCTATTGACGTTAGGGAATATTTGCAAAGGTTTCATTGTCTGAAAACATGTACAGTCTCATCCTTCTTCTCTGGCTGGCCAAGCCACAGAATCTGTGCAAAGCAGATCTCTGCCCTGTGCAGATTGCCTTATTAATTCTGCTCTCCAAAAATCAGTGCGCTGTTGTTTTCTCATCTCTAACCAAATATTCATCATTAATCTGCTTTGGAGTACAGCATGGTTTGTAACATGTCAGTAATATATCTGACATAAGCAATCAGGTGAAACATTATTGTGAGGCAAGCAGGCCAGAGAAACCATTTTAAAAATTAATAAGGGAATAAAATATGTGCATTTTATGTATTTGTTTTTCTTTAAGCAGTTTACAAAGAAATTGTTTTCTGTTCTGATAAATCACCAGCGGATTTCTTGCGATGTAACTGCCCCAGTGTGAGCTGCTGTTCTAACGAGGAAAAAAACTCCAAAGCCATTGTTTTGAATTTTTGGGATTACTTTTACTTTGACATGGAGACATTATTAATCAATAGTTGATGATCCAATGCAGAAACATGTATTTTCTTCTATAAAAAGCACAATGGTGAATTTGGACTCCGTAAGGTATTCACCATTTTTAATCACTAGGGACAAACTGCTGGTTTAAAAATAAGCATGTCACTTTGAGTAAGTGTTTTTAGGCGAGTGTTTCCCTATTGTGGTATTTTTCAGCTTGAAGTTGATCCTCTGGGCCTTGAAAAAAAACCTTTTTGCAGTTTTGGACTTTTCTCTTGAGATACAGTTATACCTGTGTGGGATAAGCAAGTATAGACTCTACTTTTGGGTGCCTCTGCAAATTTTCATTTTGGAGTTTGTTCATTATCCTTCTCTGATGAAAGAAGAGGTTTGTTGTCTGCATCCAAAGCAATGACAATTCACGGAAAAATCTCAAATATTGACTTTGGAAGTCTTACACTGATTCAGTCGGGTGAGAATCAGGCATCTATTGTTATAGCAAAAAGAAAAAGAAATCTATTACACATTCTTTCTGGGCAGTTTTGTTAATCCATTGTTTTTTCTGCTTCCTTTCCCTTCTATGAATTTTATCTACCTATTGCCATTAATGGATTCACAGGGAAAAGCAATATTGTGACCAACTCATATGCTATTCCTGCTCCTCTCATTCTTCCAGCCTTGTTTTTATCTAGGAGACTTCCTCAGCCTGAGGTGGTTGTGCTAGATTTGATATGTATTATTCTATTTAAATAATAGAATGTTTCTTGCTGCCGAGTAGTTCTAGGGCAAAAAAATCCACCTGAGAAGGAACAACAAATGTTTTTTTTTCCACAAACAAAAACCTGCTAACCCACATGTGTGAAAACAAGCCAGAGATGAGTATTCTTGAAGACATCCTTTGTGGTGCAACCTCTGTGAATCCTGTGGATGTGATGTATTGTCTTTTTACTTCCCCCAGTAAAACCAGGCAAATCTTCATCAGTTTTTCCCAGATCTAATTATTTACAGCAAATTCATGGAAAATTAGTCAAAACACGTAGAAGGATACACCAGCAGAATTTTTAAGGGCTTCTTTGTACCTGAAGGTTTTTGTAATTCCTGCAGCTCTGCCTACCTTGTCTTCATCAGGAATGTGCCCTGTACATGGTGATGCTTCTGGAAGAACTTCTGAAAGGGGACTCCTTTCCCCTTCCCTCTGTGGAAAATATGATTCAGTCTGCACAGCACTGCAATCTACTTTCACAAGTCAGCAAAACAGCACCAAACCACTCTCATTTTTGTCAAGGAGCTGGTGCTGTGCCAGTGCTGCTGTCTCCTGTCTCGGTGCTTTGTAGGATTTGACACACACTGCGCTGGGGATTTGGAAATCACTTTGCTATTTGGGGATCTCACTTGGGAGGTGAGATGGAGGAAGTCTGACCAAAATGAAGTATTTTACTCTGCATGTCAGCTGTGCTGTGTCATCTTAAAGGAAAAACATGGTGCCTGAACTGGCTGCCCACTGAGATTTAGGCAAACTCTTGGAAGGGAGCTCCTTTGGATATGAAGTAAATGCCAAGTGAGATGTGCATGGGGGAAGTGGGGTATGTAAACTTGGCTTTCTGCCCACTTTTTAGATTTCTGTGACAAATAAAAAGACACTTGGAAATGGTGAAATGCTGCTGAAGAAAGCAAGTCTCCACAAATTCCAGCCTCTGGTCTCTGGAACAGCCATCTGGGTTTGGCAACGAGAAGGTTTTCTCAGCTTTATCTTTGTTAATGGGCAGAGCACTGATTTAAGAAGTCAGCTTTGATGTAAAATAGAAAGATGTTTCACTTTGGTTTTACGGTGCTTTGAAGATTAAATACACGTGATTTCTCAGATCTCTTTGTTTCCCCCTTATCCTTACTACTTCAGTTGCTGTTCTCTAGGGTCTAAGACCTTGTAGGAAATGCTGTTTTCAGAGATGAAGGTGTAGTGCACTTTGGTGTTTTGCCTTTTCCTGTGTAAGTACACTTTGTACACACCCAGGTGCCCGTTGAAGGAACCCTGTGTTCATGTCTGGTTGAAAAGATAATGCCTTGCAAAAGATTAGTTTCAAATACCAGGAGCAATGTTTGAATTCAGTTTGACTATCAAAGCTGGGGGAATGGTGGAAGGGAATAAATAAATTGATTTTCAAAAGTGGGGGCTGATTAGTGCAATAAAATCTTTTTGCTTTGTGGTGATTGCCATGGCAGGAGGATGGACTTGGGTGTAAAAGAGGTGTAAAAGATGTCAGCCAGTTCCAGTTTCCTTTTGTCCCATGGGGCAAGAGGGACCATTTTATTTTCTAAGCACAGAACTCAATACCCCAAATTTCTGTATTGTGGTAGCACAATAAATGCATAAAAAAGGGAGCATATATTTCTGGATGTAGTTCAATCCTTTGCTCGTGCTCTGGGATGTAATTTTCATAGAGGATATCAAATAGGAAGTGTCACAAATCAATCATTAAATACTCAGGACTGAAAACAAATTTTCTCTGTGGACAAGGTTGTGTCTTGCTCATGATGATACTTGTTGTAATCCCCCTCCAAATGTGAACAGTGGTTTGTAGTGGAAACCTCTGTATTGCAGAGTGGGGAGGAATTTGGTGGTTCCTCTGTTTCTAATACCAGTAAAAGGCTCTGTTTGTAGGAGTTTGTGTGCAGAGGTTAAAGGGATTCAAGAGTCATCAGTTGTTTTCTCTCTGGAGATCCTGTTGCCTTTTTAGATTCTTTGTGCTGTTCTTTTGTCTGTATTCTAACACACACTGAGGAAAAAGGGGTTCCTCTGTGGGTTTTTAGATAGTTGATTCTGCAATTGTTCTTTTGGAATAATTTTATTTTGGGAGGCAAGAATAGCAATTGCCTCCGTGTTTCCCTACAGAGGCTTGTAAATACCTACTGCCCTCTTACTGTACTTGAATAAGTGTTATTATTATGTGACTGATTACTTCCTTTGCTGTATTCTATGTTTTTCTTATACTATTCAGCTGGAACAATAAGATAATGTAGTGAAAACAAGTGCCACTTAATGTGAAGCTGGTGAGGTGTGGGAAGACATTTTGAGATACCTTTGTGTTTTTAGGATGTGTGAATCTTCATTTTCAACAAATCTGGGGGGTTTTTTGGGGTCTTTTTTTTTGCATATTAACCACTACTAAATGCAGAAAAAACAGGATGCATGTTGTATTATTGGATTTATCCTTATTTCTATGGAAAGATAGATCTTGGGCATTCAATAACAATCTAAGTACCTGTTGTCGTATGATGCAAAATAGGCGCTCTCTTTATAGAAAAAAACCACCCAAAACCTGGTATCTATAATGGGTTGTGAGGTCATTCCCAGTTTGCCACAAAGGAGTTGTGTTTATCACCCTTCCTTTATATTATGATTGTACTTTTGTAGGATGTTTGTCTTATTTCTATCTTCCTAGGTTTTTTGTTTGTTTGTTTGTTTTTAATTCAGGAAGGGGAGCTTCTGGTTTCAGACTCATTTTTTGGCCAGAAGTGTAAATCTGCTTCATGGCTATTTGTGATGAGAGAAAGTTTGATATATATTGCCATATTGACACTTTTCTCTGACATTAATAGAAATGAAATGAAAAACAATCCCTAGAGGGGAGGAAAAAAAAAAAAAAGAAAAATAATTTTCTAGTATAAAAGTACGTGATTAAAACGTGAAAGGTATTTTTAAAAATTCTTGGGTTTCTTTTAATTCCTTTGAATCAAATGTTGTGCTTGTATGCACAAGCACATACATGTTTATTTGATAAAATAGGGGCACTCTGATAAAAGTTGATTGTTACAGCAGTGTGTTTTATTGCTAAATTCTCTCTTTTTATGGAAGAAAATATGACATTCACACTGTACACATCTAGAAAGAAGCAATCTCTATGTGACAGTGTCTTTAAGATGTTTGCTTTATTAAATTGTCTTGTGTGCCTCTTAGACCAGTTCCCTTTTTGTTGTCCACAGTTTCAAGGATGAATTTATAGTTAGTCTTTTTTTTTTGCTACTTTCCTTATTTTTAAATTAGTTACAGAGTTTAGGCCTTGTATTATAGACTTCAGTGTTATTGTAGACAACAATCATTGAATTGAAATATTAGGAGTTTCTGGAGGGGCTTAAAGGTTAGAATAGTGTGTTACAGGAAGAGTTTGAGTATATCTTGTGTCTGCCTTGGGGACACAAATAAATGGACTGGGTGACTTCTTGACCTCTCCTAGGTATTTTGGCTCTGATTCTGTTTTGACTGAGATGAAGAGTTATTGCTACCATATTCATATGTAAGTATCTACTCAAAGGATGTCTGAAGTGACGCTGTCATGTGAATTTTCATTCCATATTTTAAGATTCAGGAATCCCACTCATTCCAACATACCATAGTACTGATGAGAAATTTTAAAGGAGAAAGAATGGCATCCATGTTTTAGGCATAGAGATGCAGGATCAGGACATGCTGCTGAGTTTTTTCCATCAAGTTCACAAGTCCTTTCAACATATTGCAGCCTTTTTCTGAGTTGCTCTAGAACCATCACAGACATCTGTAGAAATGTGAAATAATTATCACTGATTCTGTCATGCAATAGCATGAGATAGCTGTAGGTATACTCTAATCACAAGAAAAATAGGAAACAATGGTATTGAAAAATAGTATCTAATTGAAACAATAGGGATTGAAATAGTTGTATCAAAAGCACAGAATAGATTTTCTCATTAAGGTGTCACCTGAATAAATAGTCAATTCACTTAGTACCACCTATGCTTTAACCCATTGATTTAATCAAATTCATTGAGCTAATGTACTTTCAGTGATGCAAATATGTCTGTTTTGATCAAAAATGGTAATATCCTTTTCAACCAGTATTTTACATTGTATTAAAATTTATTTTATGTCATGTATGCGAGGGAAATGCACTGCTTCTCTGGGGACTTGTGAGTTAGACGAGCCATGGAGCAAAGGCTCAAATTTGATCTCAAAAAGGCAAAACACAATTAGAATTTACCCATGAAATGTGTGGAAATATGATACAAATATCACCCTGGTTTGTACTGTAAGCCTGTGGCATCCACTCTATGCATTCTTCTGGCATATTCCTCAATGCAAATGACTTATTTTACTCTGGTGTGCACCCGTCAGGGAAATTACATTCCATATGCGTGTTACAGGGATACAGCCCTACCATGAACGGTCCCATTCTGCCTATTCCAGTTTTATTTCTAGAGCTCTGTGTCTCTTTGTTGCAAACTGTGAAATTCCCCCCTTTGCAAGCATTTAAACCCTAGGAATTCTGCTTAAGTAGGGCAGGATTCTGTTTAGTTAAGGAAGGAAGGAATAAAGTCAGCTTTTCTTCACGTGCTCTAAGTTTTTTTCTGGTTGTTTCTTGTGCATGTGCATCACTGAGGAGCATGTGTGATGTGCTGTGGAGGTCCATGTGGCGTGAAGGGGGTATGGAGACATTTTTTATCCATGTCTTTCTGTTCCATTCTTTTTCCCTCTCCTCCTCAACCAAGCGCAGCGCAATAGACCTGCGAGCACAACTCCATATGGAGGGACCTATCAAGGTCAAAACACTTCAATCACGCCTCCAAAATGCTCATTTTGTGTTAACAATTGTGCTGCTTGAACAATTTGCAAGTTCAAGTTGAGGCATTACCATTTGTTTTGTCAAAGGTGAGCTAATCTGATGCTCTGGAAAGGCAGGGGAACCTGGAGAGGGGATCTAATTATAACTGCAGTTTATTTCAGTGACATTTCAGGAACACTGGTGGGAGCTGTCACTTCCAGCAGAAGGACGAGTCGTATTTTTGTTTCTTGCCCACAGTACCTAGAAAAATGTTTGCTTATTGTAGCAAATGAAATCATGTCTCTCTCATAATCTGGAACCACCGAGGAGAGTTATTACTAGCCTGTGTGTCCCATCCAGGGACTCCATGCAGTTTTTTTCCCATCAGGATATCTAATCAATTACAGCTCCCTTCTGGGTTCTCTTTTGTAGGCATGACAAAGTCTTGGGTGATTACTTAAAAATTTCAGGCAGTTATGATAAAAATCTCAAACCTTTTGGAGTAAAAGAAATCTTGTTTTTAACCACAATGCTCTGTATGACAAGGCAAAAAATTAATACCATGTTGCCTAAACTGAAATAAAAATGATAAAATGGGTGGCAAGAAAATTAAATTCTAGTGTAAATGTTTCTGTAATTCCGGTGAGACTCTTGTTTCACCTGCTGTCTCCATTAACTGAATGCTGTTTCTATTGCAGAAAACCTTTTTTCTTGTGTGATCTGTAACAATAAGAGCTGTTTTGCTAAAGACTGTGAACAAGTCAGGAGGGAGGAGTTTAGGCAGTAAATATTTGTTCAGTGTCTGGGGCTTCTCATGCCCTGCTAGTTAAAATGTGTGCTGTTTTAGACTGAAACTAAATGTAGGCATTGCACTGGGAAAAGCTATTTAAAGAAAACTTGTTTTGTCTCTGATACTGAGAATGTAGAAGTAGGTGAAGACTGATCAAGAATAATTGGTTATGAATATTTCATCCATGAAGGAGTTTTCAGTGCAAAATAAGATGACAGAGGCAGAAATGGATGAAAATAGCATTGGGGCATTATGAAAGGGGGAAACCCCTTTTTCCAGTTTTTATTGTGCAAGGAGAATGTGGAGATGAAGATATAGGCTAGGAAAATTTGCCCTTTAACATCTATGCAGAGTCCATGCATATTCACATTTTCTAAATAATGACTTTTTAAAGTTATCGTTATTATTATTATCATTAGTTACTGCCCAGGATAAATATAGGAAAACATTCAGCAGAGTGGAATGGTGTTTGATTCCCGACATAAACTTCATCTCCCTTTTTTTACTATGACTTTTTCTTCCTTCCTTCCTTCCTTTTCCTGCTGGTCCACTGGATGGCTCTGTGATCACTCACATGCTGTACACAGGCATTTCTCTGTAGTGTGATCATTGGCTTAATATCACACCAAAACCTCTGCTTCTCAGTGTCGAAGGCAAAGGCTGCTAATTTCAGCAGCAGAAATAGTTTCACAGAAAACTTCTGTACCAAGAGCTGTGGCACAGAGAAGGGCCAACCCCTGGTCCCTCCTGGGCAGCTGTTGTTTGATACCTTCTTGAAATTCCTTTGTGGAGAAGCACAAACAGGTGAAAGGGGAGATTTAGTGGGTTTATAGGATTCAGCATTATTGAGAATGGGTCTAGTTCAGGTGTGCATCTGGGCTGATGGGTGACAATGGTTCTGCTCCTCTTTTTTGAGTAGGGCTTTCACTGAGGATCTGAACTTCCCATGTCCCAGCAAGCCAGAGTGGTGTGTAATTTTGCTATTCCAGATGCCAGTATCCCACACTGTTTGAGAGGATGCTTCCCTGGTGTTAATGCCAGTATTAAACAGTATGCTTGGTGAGAGGGATTTGCAGCTTTGGCCTTGTGCCTTGCATATAAATGCATATAAATACATTCCATGGATATACTCAGTGTCAGATGCGCTGCAGCGTCCACAGTGTGATGGTGCACATTTTTGATAGGAAATGTTAATATCAGAGAAATGCCATCCAGGCAGATTTGGGGCCTGGCTGGGACAGGCATGGCTGTGGTTTCCACACTCTCATTATCTGTGTTCTTGAGGTTTTCTCTTAGAAGGGAAATGAGGAAACAAACAGACACAGTCTAATCTGCACTCTGCAAAATGCACGTTGTATCTTAAAAAGATATCTAGAGGGGAAGTAAATCTTAAAGGCCAATGGTGCTGTAGTCAATTAAAACTGAGGAAAGCAAGAGCTTTTTATAGCTGTCTTTTCCTATAAATCACCGACTTCCTCTCCTTGGGAGATTGCCAGTGTAAAATCCAAGAATTTCTTGGCGTAGCTGAAATCGGAGGAGACCTAGTTTATATTCCCAGACCTGTGCAGAACAGAGCTGGGCAGTGTTTCATTTCTGCACCAAAGCAGAATAAGCCTCTAAAAAAATTATCATGTACATTCACAAATTACTCTAGCACTGTGTAGTGGCACTACTATAAATTGTATCACAGGGAACTACTGCTCTAGTGGAGTGTCTTCAGAAAAAGGCTGAATACATAAGTTGTCCTTGAATTCTACCTGGTGTTGGTTCTCTTAGAGACTTGAGCTGTGTCTGCAGTGTGTGAGCAAGGGCAGAGAGCATGTGGGCAGCGCCCTGATCATCTGCCTTGTTTAACTCCAAGATGAGGCTTTTGGCTTTGTTCTGAATGATTCCCTCTAGTTCACGCTGGAGCAAAGAGTGGGAACAGTGCAGAGGATGTGTTGCTGCAGGAGACCCTCCCTAAAAGCTGAAAAACCCCTAAAAGGGCTGGGGTGCTTTCAGGTTGGTTTTCTTCCAGTGCTGGTTCTGCAGGCTTTGCCTGGGGCATTCCCACATCACTGTGCTGGTGTGAGGGGTTTTTGCTAACTGTGCCTTCCTCAGCTCTTAGTTCTACTCTGAATGTTTTCCTGCTCTGAATGTATAAAACCTTTTACCTGTGAGACTGAAAAAGGAGCAAACTCAGAGTTCATCTACTGTGAAAACGAAGGAAGGTGGATTAGTGGAACTGTGCAGCTGCACAGTGAAGTAGATGGATTATTTAATAATTTAATGCAGGCAAGCAGTCTATTTATAACTTTTTCAGTAGTGTTCAGTAGTTTTCCCATAATTGCTAAACAGCCTGAAAATAGTTCCAAGGTCCTAAATGATAGAACCTTTTCTAATTAGTGAGATGACAGCATCTCCTTGTCTCAGAAAACACTCACTTCAGGACTCTCTTGGGTTCTAGCACCATAGTGCTGCACAAAAGATTTCCTAGAAATCAGCAGTGCTTTGGAAGGTGCTTTTAAAAACAACAGAAAAAGCAAGGCTAAGCAGGAATTCATGCTATAGTTGTATGTACACTTCTGCCTACATGAATGGAGTTATTTGAATACTTTGGACCCAATTTTTTCTTTTGTTTTTGAGTTAAGGGGATTTAGATCAGATTATTAAATAACATAATTGATTGTTTGGTAGCCACTGGAAAAGTAAAAGACTTATCTAATTATAAAAGGGGTGATAATTACAAAAATTCTGTGCACCCTTTGTCTTCAAGAATTTTGTCCGAGCTAAGGTTCAAGGAGATGAGCAGTAAGAAGGGTAAGACATAATAAAAGTGGTAAAAAATTTTCCAATCTGGGACTAAAGACATGATCATACTAAAACTAGGAATGCAAATTATAGTTTTCCTTCTCAGTTTAATTTGTTCTTGTTTTATTAACATGTTAATTTAATATTTGTTAAAGATTATTTTTGAGCTGGCACTTTATCTCATAACTGTGGTGGGGGCAAACTGGAAATATCTTTCAATTAGCTAATATACATCTAATAACTTTCAAGACTGTTAAGCAAAACTAGAATAAGTTTATTATAGGTGTATTTTAAAGTATAACAAGACGAAATAATAGAAAAACATTAAAATGAAAGAAATGGGGACAGTATTTTGCCTGTGTACCATAACTGGTAATTAGAGCAAATACAATTCTTTTTTCTAGCAAAGAAATTTTTTGAGGGCCATGTGGGTACATACAAATAATGAGCTGTTTTTATTAGTTCATCTTAGGGCTGGTTGCATTCAGCTGTATCTCCAATTTTGACATGTATATATGTTTATGTTGATACAGATACCCTCCTTAAATGTATATAAACCCATATACCCATCTGGGTTTGTCTATGGTTATTTTCCTCTTTCCTTCCTTTATTAGGTGCAATCACTCTATTTGTATGTACAATTGAAGTGCTTAGAAAGGAGCAATCTGATTTTGCCCTAGAGATGTAATCCCATTTCATATTTTGCTGTTTTAAATGTTCTTCTCTGACAACATCTAGATCTTGGCTTCTGTCTTCTAATACAATATAAAGTGTATTTTTCACATTTATGCCTCTTCTTCTTTCACTCTGTATGAACTCAAGGCAGTGAAAAATGGACAAATAAAGAACTGTGATTTTAAATTTTTTTCTATTTTTGCCTGAGATAATACCCCCCCCCCCGCCAACTTAGTGTGGCAAGATACTTACAATGAATATCTTTCTTATGATGGGTGGATTATAGCAATCTTAAAAAACTTTAAAACTGCTTCATCTGAGATGAATTCATCTCTATTCTTTACTTGCTCTAAATTAGCTCTATGTATTTAAGGCCTTATTTATATTAGAGGAAATTGTGTGTGTGTGGGTGGAACGTGAAGAGGAGAGCCCAAACTCCTAATTCCAGATTTTTTGCAACAAGTATTTGTTGAAATGCTCAGAGCTATCTTCTCACAGCTCCAAGAGGGGTACGTGACTGGGGAAGAGAATCCTGAGGAGAGGGAGATCAGAGATTTCTATATCAAACAAAGGAAGAAATTGTATTAAGATCTCGACTTCAAAAAGCTTTCCAGGGCAGCAAGTCAGTCTTTGTAGTGGAGGGAAAAGGGACAAGCAAGAGAGGCAGGAGAGAAGGGGAGGTTGAGAGTCCCAGCTCCCCTCAGAGGCAGAGGGGCCTCTGTGAGCAAGCCATTGCACAGAAATGTTCCTCATAACAGGCAGAAGAGATTTCTAACTTAGTCACCAAGAAGATAAGCCTTGACTCTGAGCGGCTCTTGGGTTTCATTCCAGGCTTATGTAATATTTATAAGGCAACTTTGGTGTCTTCATTTTCCCAGAGCATGAAAGAATAGAGGATGATGAGGTCTCAAGCCTACTCCTGTAACCTTCATACCTGCACCACAGCTGTGCAGAGGGCCTGCAGCGTGCACTGGCACTGATGGTGTGCAGTGCAGGGAAAGATTAAATGACCCACACTTGGGGATCATCTCTTCATCTTGTCCTCAGTGAATTCTCTTGAGTGCATCACACTGACACTTGTGTAATACTCCTGAGGCCTGAGAACTTTGGCTGGCTCTTAGCAGTAGCTGCTGTGCAGAAACTAATTGTCTATGGTTTAATGATGAAATTTGGAATTCTATTAACCTGAAAATATTTGCATGTTCTTCTGATTATTTTCATATCATATCTTCCTGTCTGAGCTGTTCAGAGCTGAATTAAGTGAGCTGTAGTAACACTGACTTTTATCTTGTCTCACTTGTGTATTGTCTCCCTCTGTTTTATTTTTTTTTTTTAGTAAGATACTCCTTTTTACTGTAGGGTCTAGCTCTGGAAGTCAGGATGAACTCCATTCCCTTTCCAGAGCAATCTTTGTCTAATCCCTATCATTGGTCCACCTGTTTCTTGGCCCTTTCCCTGACCAAGGACAAAGGTTTAATGGAATAGTGCTTGAATGAGAGACTTTACAGTGAAAGTTCTTAGTCTGTCAAGAGACTGTACACAGATTTGTGGTGCTTGTTCCGTGCAGTTCAGGTGAGTGGTGGGAATACCTAGGAGCAAGCTGTTAGCCAGAAATGGAATGAGGATCCAGGAAAGTTCTACTCCATTGTCTAAAGGAACAACTAAAGTACGTGAGGAACAATCAGATTTTTGCCCAGTGCCTGGAAACCATGTCCATGCCTTGGAGCCTTTTCCCACAGCATTACCCTAGTAGCTCCACGCAGGGGATTAATTTAAATAAATATAAACTGTTAAAATGTATATTTTCCTTCAGAACCAGTGTGAAGTGTCAACACAACCAACTCACTGGGATTCCAAGCTTTGTGTGTGGATGGTGAGACATCAGCAAAGGAAAATGCGGTCCATTGGCAAGACAGCAGCAACTGTTAATTAATTTGGGAAACAAAAGAGGGGAAAAAAATCTCTTGAGCAGTTTGGGCTTGAGCTAAAATAGTACAGCAAGATTAAAATCAGTAATTGTCACGGGTGTTAATTAGAACTGGGACCACACATACAAAATGTGGCTCACGCAATATGCTAAAGAAGTCAGGTCTGAATCAGGTTACAGAGAAAAATTATTTTGCTGTAGCCTATCTTTGTATATTAAATAATTTTTTCCTCTGTGCAGTGTATGAAGTCTTTAGGGAACAGAGCTTATTAGAACTTAAGTGATAGCCAATACATTTGCCTCCATCCTCTCAAAGTTTGAACTCCCATATGTCAGCTCCAAAGCTGCAAACTCAGCCACAGTATTAAAGATCTTGGAGCCCTAAGGCACTGATCCAGTGTGAATGGAAATTCCTTCATTTTCTTCATGTTATTTTTAAAATTTCTAACAAATCAAATGGCATTATAAAGACATTTAGAGGGTTTAGCTCAGCTTTCTAAATCCTTTGGTGGGTCATAAATATTTAAAGTTGATTATTTAAAAGAAGGGAGATAAAGGAGGATATTTACCTGTGAGTTAATTTAAATAAAAATATTAATATGCCTCTGTATAGAGTTTCCTTTCTTTAAAATATCAACTATCAACTGCTAACTTGCAAAAATAAGTTTGTGCTTCTGGAAACAGAGAGAAAGATGGATATAAACCTGAAAATCTTAATATACTGTCAGTTCTGCATAAAACCTTTTATATACTCCAGTCACACGGATTTCAGCTCTAATAAATGTTTGCACAGAAAGTTCACTTATGATAATCTTCCCTGGAGAGCAATATTGGATTGTGAAACTGTTGCATGTCGTCATTCAACTGTTTTCTTACCCAAAGACTTTTTGAGTTTTATGGTTCTTTGCAATTCCTAAAAGAAGTCTCCCCCTGCTAGCACCTTCATGCTGTTGATGTGCCTTGCTTTGGCACAGAAAAGTCTAAGGGCTAGGGGGTCACAATAGTGCAGACCCAGTTTTTTTTCTAGAACTGATGGGATTTGGAAGGGCTTTTGGGCTAAGGAAGGGGGTTAGTTGCAGGATCAGCTTTGCTGCTCTGACTGCTGAAGCTTTAAGGAAGTAAACTTCACTGAATGTCAAGTTTTTTCAGAAATGTGGTTTTGTTGTTTTTTTTCTCCCCTCTGCTAATCTGGGGCAAGTCTAGGTTACATCAAAAAAATTCCTTGCATATGATATTATTGTACAGGAAAGTAATATTGATAAGCCAGTGCCACTCCATCTAGTAGGAGATGGATTGTCCAGGAGGAAAGCAGGTTTCTCTCCCAGATTCACATGGCCTCCTCCTATGCAAACAGAGATTCTGTCCCATGGAATTCCGCTGGGTATTTGACTGCTTTGCATGGATATGCGTGTCCTTACTGGGAGAGACAGGGATAATGAGTTTGGAGCTCAGCATTGGTTCTCATCCTGAAATGCTTTAACTGAAAAGTTCTTCATTGCAAAGTAAAAGCCCCTACTTGCCTTTTTTTTTTTTTTTTTTAAGCAAATCGATGAAATAGCTCAAAGATTAACCACTCCAGGGTGCACTGACCCCCATGGGGTGCACAAACCTTTGCAGTTACTTTTGACAGAGCTTCCTATTTGTGTTGGGAGCTTAGTCACTCTAGTCAAAGTTTGTCCATCTGGGGCCAGAGATGTGAAGCAACAAAGTTCTGCTAATGAGAAGAAAATAGATTCCTATTAAGTGCCAACATTAAATTAAGTTCCCACTCTTCCTGTTGGCAGCGTGGAGCCAGGCAGAAGGCAGAACCATATGTGCTTCTCTTAAGTGCTGATTTGCTGAAGTGTTGTTAGCCAGATTTAAGTATTCTCCTTTAACTGTTAATAAGTGTGTTCTGGGACACTGAGTTACCATCCACACTGGTTTCCAGTATTTGAAAATGTGGTTTGGTGCTAAAATAAAATTAATAATAATAAAGAGATTTTGACTGTTAGGTATATTTTTTTTAATATACGTGCTGACACACATGAAGCTATAAAGCGTAAAACATAAATTTTAATAGGGTACATGAGAATGGGAAGCTGAACAGGTGTTTTGTGCACAATAGGGACGAGAAGTTATGTAGAACAGAAGTACCACAGCACAGGTTTCTTGTTGCTGGTAGGTTTGGTAGGATCTCAAGCATCCTTTGCACTGCCCAGCCCTCTCCCCAGATCATCAGCTCCCTGAGCACAAGCAGCACTTCCAGTGCAGATGAATTCTGGCCAGCTTCAAAGTCTGCATTCAGTTAATACATGGAAAAGGTTCTTCTGGCCTTTTCTATACCCCTTCAGGATACAGAATTTTAGCTTTACCAAGCTCAGTCCGTTTTATTGGGATTAGCCACATCCTGGTGAACAGCTAGTGAAACCCACAGTCATGAGGGACAAATATCAATAAGAGTATTTTAGGAAAAAAAAAATCTATTTTCTGATTTTTACAGTCCCCACTGTGGGAAGAAGTTGTCCTGAACTTGAGGGGAAAGCAAACACAGGACAAGAGGCTGGAAAAAGGGATCAAACCAACTAAAGTATAGTAGCAGTAATGGCCAAAACACGGAAGGTAGTGGGAGAGCAGAACTGCACCACAATATCAGGGTTTACTTCTTCAGACTTGTTTCCTTTTAAAAGGTAGGTAAGAAATTTGGAGTACAGAACCATGAATTCCTTCTCAAAACTGAAGTACAATCTGTTCTGCACATCTGTGAATGCAGATGGTCACTGTTCTTGATAATATAGCACAAAAATTAACACAGTTCCTTTGACTGAGGTAAAAGCCATGTATGCATCTTGTGTTATTCATCTAATAGTCCTGGGTACCCCTTTGTTAGTTACTAGCCATGGCATTTCACAACAGATCCTATGTACGTTTACTACAGTAAACCAGTTGGTTTTTATTATAAAATACAGCAAAAGAGAGATGAATCTGAAATGGGTCTGTTGTTAGTAGGAAATGACACCCCTTCCCCACATTCTTTTGCCAAGGTTTTAGGTCAATTTTTTGTGTTATGGCTTTATATAATGTGTTAGTACATGCTTTATAAAAGAAGTGGGGAAATGTACTATAGCCTGTTATTATGTTTATTGTGTTTTTGGTTTTGTTTTCATGCCCTGCTTTTGGCACTGAAAATAACAAAGGAGAAATATCTGGGGGATGAGGAAACCTCAGGACACCATGCAATTGATGCCTGCAGTGTTCTGGGAGAAACAAGCATGGGAAGTTAGTACTTGATGCCTTGTAATAAAATGCACAGAAATATAATTAAAAGAAATCTTGGAGGAGGAAATAGTCTTGGGCTGAATGTTAAATGAAAGACTGTTTTAATACCTAGGTAGTATTTATAACTGAAGTTACATAGCTTATTTATTGACCTGGTCCCTTTTGCCAGCATGTCAAAGTTACAGAACTGCAGTATATTTTTTCTTATGTGTTTTTGGAAGGAAAGTGAGCCCCAAGCTCTTTAGTAGCACCAGCAAATTGCAGCATCATGCTGTTTCAGTGTTTACAGAATTTTATATTGTGTACTGTGCCTCTTCCTTCAATGTTAAGAAATGCAACTTGTCTTTTATTCCTTACCAAGTGGTGAAAAACATTTGAAAAATGAATGATGGTGATGATCATAGAATTAAGCCATTAAATGCAATTTTTCAGATAGTTTTATTTTTGCTGCCAGTACATAAGTTCTTTAGAATATGTTTACAAGAAAATTGAGGAAAGCCATGAACTTGCCTTGAATTGCATGTTCTGGGGCAGTGTCACCCTAATACAGAAACTTGCTCCCTTTTTACAGTGGTTGTAGTTAGTTTTCATTGTGTGCTATTATTTGCTTTTGTTGCCATGAATTGGAAATAACATCAAGAAGTCAAGAGGGCTATGCTGCTGTAGAGCTGGAAAGGAACTGGAAATCAGGACCTGTCCAGGCTGCAAGAAGATTTTTCTTCTTCAAATAATCCATTTCCTTACACTCTGTGATTTTCACAACACAGCAGCATTTTCCAGTCTTTTTTTTCTGAGCCTAAGGATAGTTTTTGTTATGACTTAGCACTGATGTGAATGTGCATCTGTCTCGAGAAGGAGCTCTACTTTTGACTTGTCAGGCAATGTGTGGTTGAACTTAGGGAGAAATACTTGTTTTGGCCTGAATGGCCAAAGTCTATCCCTTAACCTTCCCCCTTTGAAACTCTTTCACGTTTCAGAGCCCTGCAATAAAACTGCTCTGTCAACGAGGGGAACAGGACTCTCTGTGCCGGTAACAAGTGAAATATCCCTTCACTGTCCACATAACCACAGATTCACCTTAACTTACCTTTGAAAACAAATCATCTCCTCTGTAAAATGCTGGTTTAATTACTTTTCAGCGAATAGAGTCCAAAATTCCTCTGAAACAACACTGTGCCAGTGCAAGTTTTTAGTGTTTTAATTTGAATTGCTAAAATTGATATTTAAAATGAGACTTTATTGTGATTCTATTCTAGTACTGAAAGTGGAGAAAAAAGCAACCATCAGAAATGAAAAGCTAAATATCACATACAGCTGTTGTTCAGAGTGCAACTGAAGGCTTTTTTTTTTTGAAAAACAAATAAATTAAGATTAAATTGTGAATGCTGAAAGGTAAATGGGCAGATATTTGGGTGTATGTGTGGGTATGTGTGTCTGAAATTGAACTATTTCTTGCGTGTATAACAAATCCAGCATAGTTGTGAACTTTGCTGAGGCACACTCTATTCTTACTGAAATAAGTCATTTGGGGATTTTTTTATTTTGGTTTGGGCTTTTTTTCCCCCCCAGCTGGGCAAAAAGGAAAGTTGCTGATTTGTTTGTATGAAGATATTTTGCTTTTAGTATAATTGCTTCATGAAAGACAAAGAGCTAAATATGCACACTACATACTTTAGATAGCCTATGTTGTTTGCCTCGCAGATCTGTGTTATAATAAAAGTGACTTAACACCTCCCAGGAAGCTCTTTGGAATCTTCAAGAGTAGGAAGGTGGTAAGAAAAGGCTTTCCAAGAGTTTGTGCGCACAATCTCTGTCTTGGCTCGGTGTTATGCTGGTAGCCAAGGTGTTACTGAAGTTGATTCAGTCAGTGCAGTCCTTTGTAACCTTGACCATTTATGAGCAAATGCATTTCTGAGCTGTATTTGCCCTGTTTGGCATTCACTTAGGAGTGTTCATTGGGAATATATGGGAAATGCACGCTGAAGCACTCAGGAACAGCACTCAGGGGGGTTGTAGCAAAGTTTTTTGCTGCAGAGTAGAGTTAGACCACTTGTGGCAATTTTAGCATCAAAGTTGGATTAATGAGGATAAAAGACAGCACAGAGTTGTTTCCTCTTAATTAATGGAGGGAGGTGATTTTGCCCCTCTGCTCCGCTCAGGTGAGACCCTACTTCCAGTGCTGCATCCAGCTTTGGGGTCTCAGCACAGGAGGGACATGGAGTGAGTCCAGAGGAGGGACACCAAGTGTTGATCAGAGGGATTGTCCAGTTAGGAGAAGAGAAGGCCTTGGGATGACCTGAAGCGCAGCTTTCCAGTTGTAGGAGAAGGAATACAGGTGATCTCACCCTGATAAGTAACAGCTG
>VYXD01003207.1:2917-13334 GCA_013397195.1 Hylia prasina
GCTTTTTTGCGGTGAGTTTGTACTTAATAACAAGGAGGGACTGATGTTGATTTGCACCCCGTGGGTTTCCAGGCGAGCCAGCAGAGCAGACTCACAAATCACGGCGTTTTCAACGGCGGGACAGCGAGGTGGCAGCGCCAGGGGCAGGAATCCGCCGTGGTTTACTTAAGGAGCGAGCCTGCATCATCAACATAGGAAAAGTGTCCAGCATCACTTCTCCCAGGAGGGTGTGATCCAAGGAAAGCAAATAACCAGCTGCAGGAATCTCAGAAGGAGCCTTCCCAGGGGTCCTGCTGGAAGGGCAGCAGCGATCCGCCATCCGTCATTCCCGATCCTATCGCGCCGTTGAGAAGCACAGCTGGATTCATGTGGTGCCAAGCCCAAGGTGTAAACACTGCTCGGTGCCAGCCTGGAACATCACAGCCCTGGGGCACGTGGGAGTGAGGAGGGGTCATTTGGGAATAAATAGCTCCTTACACCGCTGGAAGTCCTGGTTTCCAATCAATATCAGGCTGGTTTTCCAGCAATGGCTTCTGCAGCTGAGTCAAACCATCAAACACAAAGGATGTGCTTGGCGGTTTCCAAGGATTTCAGGATCCTGGGATTGCTCCCTTAGGTGAGGGAAAGCAACTGCTGTCTTAAAGGCAGGGAAAACACAGCCAAGTTGTTCAAAGTAGAAAGGATTGGTACCCCCATGCCACAACACAACACAAAGGAACTTCAGGAGGGCACGGTGATGAGCAAAGCAGGAAAAGCCTGAGTTTATTTACAAAACTCAATTTTATACATTTCCAAAGGTGCCTGTGGGTTGGAGGATGAAATCCCACCTCCCAAACCACATTGGTCAGGACAGCTGTCAAACAACTTTCTCCTCCTACCTAAAAATATGTAAACAATGAAGGACAGTCAGGAAAACAAAGCTGTTGTTTATAGTAAAGTGTGGGAAAGTAAAAATTCTGACTCCAATATGAAAGACAAATCAGAAGGCCCAGAAAAATCCTCAAAACCAGGGTGACACTCCCAGGCTGGGCAGAAGGGACAAGGGACTTGTCCAAGCAAAGGACTTGCACAAGCAAAGGGACTTGGAGTGGGATAAAAGGGACAAATTTGTCATAAGAGCAATGAAAGCTTCCACCAACAATAGCATGAGGCATTAATGAAGCCATTACCTCTACCCAGGTTTTCTTAAACTTTATTCCAATCAATAGTGGTTTGTATTTCTAATTCATTTAAGATCTATTTCCAGAACCATAATTAGATTGCAGGGTTTTAAAAGCCTTCCCAATCTAGGGCTTGAGCTTGGCACCGCCTCTGGCTCTGGTATTGCCACCAAATTGTGGGAGAAACTTCTTTTTTCCTCCTTCTCTGAGAAAGCCATGACCAGTTAAATGTCACTGGGTTTATCCCCCTTTGCCTGTGTGAGTCTGGAATCAAGGAAAGTAGGATCACAGAATTAATCCTGTATTTTATTGAGGTGGGAACTCTCTGCTCCCCTTTAATACCACGGATTTCTTCATCAGCAGGATTTCTCAGCCAGCACATCCCCATTTATTTACCCTAGGAGAAGTTTACAGCCTGGCTGGTTGGGTTTTTTTCACTCCTAAGCAACACCAATGGTTTTTTTTTCTGTGTACTGAAATCTCAGCTCCAGCTTTGTCAATATTTGGCCTTATCTTAAAGAACTCCAAAGCAGGGTCAAAGGAGAGTAAACTCTCCCTCCAGAAAGCAAATATCAATTATTTAACCACTGCTTTGGGCAAGTTTAGGAGAGAAATGGCAAGAAAGTCAAAGCCTGGTTCTCCAGACAGAGCTGCTGTGCTTTGAACCCGGTGGTTGTTGATCCAGAACAAATCTGAACTGTGCAAGGGCAGGGTTGGATGGGATTTGGGGAAGGAATTGTTCCCAGGGAGGGCCTGGCACAGAGCAGCTGTGGCTGCCCCTGGATCTCTGGAAGTGTCCCAGGCCAGGCTGGACATTGGGGCTTGGAGCACCCTGGGACAGTGGAAGGGAAACAAGACGAGCTTTGAGTTCCCTCCCAACCCAAACCAGCCTGGGATCCCATGATGCTGTTTCTTTTACTTTTGACTGCAAGAACAAGTTGTCCCCTCCATATCTAAGAGTCAGAGAGCACAATTCCATCACAATTCCATCACAATTCCATCACAATTCCATCAGTCCTTGTTCACAGCTCTTTGCTGGAAGTACCTTGGGACTGAACTGCAGAGTGGGAGGCGAGATCTCGGAAAGGATCCTGGGTGATTTTAGCACCTCCTAAAGGAGGAGCTAGTTTAGGAATGAGTTTAGGAATTCCTGGGTGTAAAGTGCCACTGGATGCATTTTGGGTTGGGAATTGAAATGAGGACTCTGTCCATGAAAACCTGAGAGGTTCTGGAGCAGAGCTGGAGCAGGTGCTGACATTCTGCCTGTAGGGTTGAACCCCAAATTCCAACCCAATCAATACGAGTGGATCCAGCAGAGCCCAGTGGCTAATTCACACCTCCAAATCCCATGGCAAATTGGAGAAGAGGTGCCTGAAGCAGAAGCCTGTAAAGGATTTACAAACTCCTTTGTGTAGCCAGAGCAGCAGAGAATCAGGCTGGGTTCAAGGAGCCTGTGTGTTAATTCCTCACACTTTTACAATCCCCCTTCCCACCCTTTTTATATCAGTAGCAACAATAATGTTCAGCTGGGGAATATTCCCTGCCTGAGCTTCCTGCTTTAGCACCGTGTTCCTACAACATGGCCTTGTTTAAATTAGAAATTTAAATTTCTAATTTCTAACAGAAATTCCTGAGTAGAAAACCCTCAATTACCTGCCAGGAAGGCTCTGCAGACGCTGGGACACTCTGAAATTACCCCAAGTTTCTAGAATTTAACAGAGCAGCTCCTTTAATATCCCCTCTCAGCAGCGCTGGGGAGCAGAATTAGTCTTTTGAGAGCGGTTTCACTTAATTAAATAAAATTTACATGTTTGAAGAATAATCTGTGAAGCATCTGGAAAAGTTTCCATCGGGATTAAAGCAGGAAGGTCTGAGCTGCCCCAGACTGTCCTGGCAGAGCTCAGCTCCAAACCTTGACCATTCCAGACCTTCAAGGCTCTGGTTTTGCACCACTCTGCAAAGTGTTTGTTTGGTCCATGGCATCTCCTCCTGCTCAGGTCCGAGACCAGAGGATGAAGGATCAGAAGGGATGAGTCAGGAAATGTTTTGCTTTTCTTATATTCCCCCCAGGGTGGAAATTTTGGAGGAATCCCTGCTCTAAGATAACATTGATTGCAATTTCTTACATACTCTGTTTCAGCTAAGCGAAAAGAAAATAATGAGCCCAGTGTTTGGCCATGGAGATCTGCCTGGTTTTTTAAAAAAACCAACCAAAACACAGCCCAAATATGTAAAAAGCAGGGAGTGAATCACTGGCAGTGGCAACTCTGTCAGAATTAGGAAATTAACTTCATTAAAGGTGTGGTAACTTAATTTTCTATGTGAGCACGTAATGGTGAGGGCTGGGCAGAAAAAAAGACTGCTCAGACATCCAATTTTACACAAACCCTCCCAAAGTTGGCAGGGCGGAGCTCCCCAGCTCAGCCCGACCTCCTGGCTCCCTCTTTGGGTTACTTTTGCTGGAAATTGGCCAAATCAGCCCCAGACTGGGTCCCCTCCATGTGCCCTTGATGGGAGCAGTCGGGATCTGGGGGTGCCACTCCCGGAACCCCCAGAGGAGCCCCCACACAATTCCCTGCTCCAGCAGGGAGGGAGATGAATCCCAGGTGGAGCCATGGCCTTGCTTTGCCCTTGTCCTCTCCTGCTGCTGCCCAGGACAGGTCCCAGACTCCTTGTTGGGTGTTTCTATCCATTTTTGTTCCCAAATTTCCACGTCTGTGGCATCCCCGAGCCTTTTCCATCACCCCTGGGACTGTGGTGGTGGCTTTTCCCCAGCTGGGGTCAGGTTTTGGAGTGCTAATTCCTTCAAACCTTTCCATAATCACACAAACGTGCTGGAATCATCTAGTCCTCCAGCCAAGCATCAGCATTCCCTGTTGTCATGGGTTCTCCAAGGCATATTTATGGATAAGTGTGTGGTGGATGAAGGAGTCTCCCCTCTGATCACTGAGGGAAAACCTGGAGATGAAACCTCCTTTTCTCCCCAGACTGAGTCAACTTTCACCACTGCTGGATTCAGACAAAGGCACAAAACCAAAGAAACTCCAGCCTCAACCTCACTTTATGGTCCCTTTAACAACTAAAACTTCACAACTGCCTTCCAAAATCACTCTCATTGCCTCGCTTCTCCTCATGATGCTTAAAATAAAATTAAAGAAAATTTGTTTCCCAAACAAATTCCATGATTTTACTCCTTTCTAATTTCCCTGTGGTCGCCTAGCCCAAACAGAGCCCGGGTTAATTTACCGAGGGAGAAGGAATCCCTCTGTTTATATCTATATATTTAAAACAAGAATCCTGTCCATGTTCTCTAATTCTCTGTGTAGGGTTATTTCTATAGCCAAAATTTCTGGTGGCCTATTAGCACTATATAAAACCCTAAAGATTTCCTGTTCCAGCAGGCAGCAGGTTTGACAGAAAAGCTGAACTGGATCCTTCCAGGGAAGGTCAGTTTGGGAGACACCAAAATGCCACCAAAACTCTGCTGCACAGAGTCCTGTCCCTAATTCCCAGCCCAGAGTGGTCCTGCTTCCCTTGTGGCTGGGAATTCCAGGGGTTTAGGGAGCACTTAGGGGTGTACAGATATTTTTGGGGTGGTGCTGCAGCCCTGAGATCCTGGGGGATGCTCAACCAGAAGTGAAGTGAAGCTCCTTCCTGGCTGCATTTATAAAAACATTGAACAGGGAGTGAAATTCGGGATTCGGCTTTGGTGCCTCTCCTTTAGGATTCCCATCCCCAAGCCCAAAAATAGGGATTAATTTGCCACCAATTAATGTTCATTCCCTCTACCTACATCAAACTTTGAGCTGTGGCCTCCCAAGGAGGGGAAGAGCTCCAGGGGAGCCTCCAGGATCTGCAGCTCCATCCTCATCTCCATGGGCTGAGGGAGCTCCAGGGGCCCCAGAGGAGAGGGGCAGGTGAGTGGCACTAACGTGGATTTTTTGACACTGCACATTTCACATTTGCTGTGTTTTCATTTCGCCTCCTGGAAGCTGTGAGGGTGAACATTATTAAAATTAAAAAAGAGGGGAAAAAAAATAAAAAAGGCAAAAAAAAAAACAAAAAAAAACCAAACCAGTGCAAAGCAACAAGGGAGGTTTCTGTCCAAAAAAAAGTCCAAAACTGGCTCCAATTGGACCTGGGCACGGAAATGCTGGAACTTGTACCCTCCAGTGGCAAAATAAAACAGGCTACCATTATTAGAAATTTTCTACAGCTAAAGATGTAACATCATAGCTAAATTCAGTCAGAGACAGGTCGAGCAACAAAAACCAGGAGCCAAGGCAGTCTAGTCTGGTCTGAAACCTGATTCAGGCACCAGATTATGAATAGATTTAACTGGTTTGCCAAATGAAAATGTAGATTTTGGCAGTGTTTGGGCTCCTTTTATTTTTTTATGTTTTTGGTGTGCTATATGTGGAGTCCTATTGCACGCTGTGGGGATATGAGAAAAGAGCCTTTTTATATTATATAACTGCTGGAGGCTCGTGTGAGTGTGTGTGGAACAGAAAAAACACCCTTAACCCCGTAAGTGCCGGAAAGGAGCTCTGCCTCAGGGCCCCTCAGGAGGGACCACACTCAGCACCAGCATCACTGGTGGCTGCCACATCCCTGGAAGTGTCCAAGGCCAGGCTGGACAGGGCTTGGAGCAGCCTGGGACAGTGGGAGGTGTCCCTGCTGCCCATGGATGGGAGGTGGATGAGATGATCCTTAATGTCCCTTCTGACCCAAATCATTTTGGGGTTTTGTGTTCACAGCCAAACCGGTTCCAGCTTTCCATACAAACCCATCCTGAGGAGATCCAGCACCCCCTGCAAGGCTGGAATTGTCTGCCCACCCTTTGTGGGGTAACAGCTCACACCCAGGGCCTCCTTCTTCCTTGGTCATTTGTGGAGTCAAAGAATCACAGAACATGCTGAGCTGGAAGGGATGCACAAGGATCTTTAAAGGCCAGCTCCTGGATTAACCATGCATTGATTAATTAAAGTGAAAAAACACATTCATCTCCCTATTTGCCATGGACGTCCCCTGCAGAATCATCTGAAACACCTCTGAGAGAGACTGGGGGGGTATTTCAAAGTGAAAAGACACATTTAAAATGCCCCGAGGCTGCAGCCCCCACAGGTACAGCAGGAAGAACCAGCGGGAGATCTCTGGAGGTGCCTTTTGGTGACAGATTCCAGCTCTCCATGGTCAGTTTTCGCTCTGATTCCCGTCAGGTATGCGAGCTAGGAAGGAATAGAAAAGGTCGAAGTTCCAAAAGGAAAACACAACGGAGCAGGGGATAGTCAGGGGAGGAGGGAGCAGATCCCTGCTCCGTGCCTGCCCTCGGCTCTGCCCCAGGAGTCCCTGTGTCACACAGAGCCACCAGCTGCCCCACAGCACCCAGGGCACCCTCGGAACCACAGCGCAGCATATCCTCAGTGGAAAGGATCACCCAGGCCAGCTCCTGGCCCTGCACCCCAAAACAGGGGCCAACAGGGTACCCCAAACCCCCACCCTGTGCCTGAGAGCGTTGCCCAAACCCTCCTTGAATCTGGCTGTGACCTCTCCCCTGCAGGGCCCATTCCCACGGACCTCCATCTCTCCCACCCCAAGGGCTGCTTTGCTGGGGGCTGGCAGCAGGACCCCTCTCCACAAAGCCATCCTCAGGTCACACCAAACCTCGAGGAGACATTCCTCACCTCAGCACCTCCTTCTGGGCCCTCTGTTTTCTCTCACTTATTGTCATTTAAATAAATTTTATTTAAATAAAACCCCTGACAAGGGGCAGAACCCCCAGCCAGGTGTGCGGAGGGGACGGAGCAGCACAAGGAGCTGGGACAGCTCAGGGCAGCACGTTTCACTCTGGGCTGGAGCATCACCGAGGAGAATCCACACGCTGCTCGGGATGTTCATTAATCATCCAGCTAATTTGTTTTTACACAGGAGCGCTGACAGCAAACGAATGTTATTGTAGCAGCAGCACTGCATAATCCCGACTATTATGGGTTCAGCAAACGACTGCTCTGTGTTCACCGCTGCTCCTTTCTCCATCCAACTGCAATTGTAAATTGTAAATATATCTATTTTTATTCCCATCTGCTGAAAGGAACGGCCCCACCAGCTGTGGCCAGGGGGATGAAAGGATTGCTGCTGTCTGTTTCTTCCTCCTCCCTCTGGTCCTTATCTCAGGAACATGAGTTGAAATCTGGCCCAGAATTTACTGAGTGTGCAGAGAGTTTTTATGAGGCGGTGCTTTCGCAGGCCGCTATTGAGAAGATGTATATTTATATCCATGTCCACACGTGGATTATTGTGGCTGAGGTTATTTCTCCAGTAAATCTCTCTCCTATTTGTACACAATGTGTGCAGGCAGCATTCACACGAGAGAGGAAAATAATCCAGTGGTTACAGTTAACTTGGGATTTGAGAGAGCTGGATTTAATTCTCCCCTCTGCCACAGCCTTCATTTTAATACACATTATATGTTAATGTCTATATGTGGCATGGAAAGGGCACAGAGGACACTGAGTTGTCCTTCAAAAGCAGACCTGAACCCTCACTAGTGCTGGTTTTTTGGGAGAATCCATGCTCAGCAAAGGGTTTGGATGAGCTTTGACCCTCCTGGAACAGGAGCAGGCTTGGACACATCCTTCAAGCCAAGAAAACTCCACCCAGCCCTGGCTGAAACAGATCTTGGAATCATAGAGGGGTTTGGGTTGGGAAGGGACATTAAATCTCATCTCATTCCACTCATTGCCATGGCAGGGACACCTTCCACTACCCCAGGTTCCTCCAAGCCCCGTCCAGCCTGGCCTTGGACACTTCTGGGATGGAGCAGCCACAATTCCCTCCCACATCCCACTGGGAGCCACAATTCCCTCCCACATCCCACTGGGAGCCACAATTCCCTCCCACATCCCACTGGGAGACCACAGGGCTGGACAGTACAAAGGGGAAGGGTGACCATACAATGACCAACCCCTTCAGAGGACCCTAAGTAAAGCCAAGGAATTATTTTCCTCCCTCTCACTCTGCTCTTCCCCTGGATCCTTTATAGAGCCAAAACTCACGGCACAGCCTGTCAAACTGCTTTGCCATCACAGCAAAGTGCAGGTCAGAGAGCAAAACTGGGTCAAAAATCAACCCCAGATGATTTTAAAGCATTTCAAGCTTAACTCTAGGAATGATTTGGAAACAGATGGGCACCTGGTGTTTCCCAACATGGCAACTCCCTGCACTGCCTTACACACAGCAATACACTCATAAAAATCCAGGGAGCCAATAAAGAGAGGAGAGGAGAGGTTTCAGGTGTTTACTGGCTGTAAAATTATTAATACCGGCTTCAAACATGTGATTGTGGTGCTATTGCTGATTGTACAGCATTAAAAAAATCATAACAATAAAATATTTTTTTAAAAAAATGGAAAACCATTTGTTGCACAAGTTTCAGGGTCCTGCACGTGGCCTTTATTACCGGGAGATTTTGAACATTTGGCTTGCTGCAAACTTACAACAGAATCCTGCAGAAGGGTTTGGGAGGGTTCATTCTAACCCCTCACCAAACACAAAAGAAAAAGGACCAAACCCCCAAATCCAGCTTGAGGAGGACCTGAGGAGATACAGAAGAGACCAACCCATAAATGTGTTGACACCCAGCTCCACCTGGGCAATGAATTCTCCCTGCCCTCACCTGTTTGCCTCCCATTTTTGTGGTCTCTCCCCCAGCAGGAGGGGGGCTGTGCTTGCCCTGATTTGCTCATTCATTCTGTCATTAGAGGAGATCTTGCCCTGCCCCACGGGGACCCATTTTTCTGTCCTCACTCCGGGATCCCCGTTCATCAACCCCGCGCGTCAGGAACCCTAAACACGTCTCTGCTTCTTCCTTCCCCCGTCCTGCTGCTCGGACCCCGACGGCCAAAAATGTGTCCGTGTGCTTTATGCATGAGGAGAGGTGACTACTGATGCTCGCAAATGTGTGGTCATTTTTTCTTTGCCTGTCAGAAAATCAGCCCCTGGAATCACTGATGCCTTGTGAAATTACAGTCTAATGTAACCAGCCGGGGTATAAAGTAACCAATTTCTTTATTTTTTAAGAAAATTGTTCTCCTGGAGGTTGAAACACAAAACCAAGACATGGATGAAGTTATTTTTGTCCCAAGTCAGGGGAAATTAATGAAATAGCACCTCCCATTCTGTTGACATTGGCCAAGGTTGCCAAAGTCCTCAGTAATATTGGGGTTCCCATTATGGGGAATGCTGTAATAACAGAGGGATTGGGAATATTATACTGGTGGGAATGTCCATGTCAGAGCCAACAAGTGGAGTTAAGCTCATGCTTAACTTGAAGCAAATAATCAGTTGGAGTTGATAGTTACAGGGCTGTGATAAAATATCTCCTCACATGCCGGATCAAATGTTATGAGGAAAAATCTGTGTCCTGAAATCCTGATTGAGACATCAGAATCCATCAGCAAACATTGCCTGAAAAAAAAAGAATTCCTCAATAGACATCCAGGAATAGATATCCCTTATTCCTATTTAAAATACTGGGTTTTCTCTAATTGGCTTGATTGTTATAATAATCATGACGTGTTTTTAGGAGCCACTCTTCCCTTTCAGTCCCAGAATGAAAATGTTGCTCAGTAAATTCCAATAATTTATCTTGTGCTTTCAACTCCTCCACACAAGAGCCACAGGTTCTATCAAACTTGGCATTGCCACCTCCACGGGATGAACTTGGGAGGGAAATGTGGCCCAGGGAGGCCAAAAATCCACAGGGAAATAAGGAACCCCTAGGTGAGAACACCACATATTGTTCTTGGCCAAACCAGCTGTTATTCAGCATCTATTTTTGATAACAATCTCTGAAAAATCCAGATTTTTTTGCACAGATATATTGGTTTACTGCAGTTCTCTGCGGAGTCTGGCATTCTGCACTGCCAGCTCTGCACTGCAGCAAAAACTCCATCCCAAATAATTTGTCCAGTCAACAATAATCGCTCTACATATTAATAAAAGTGGCTTGAAAAGTTCAATATGGGAGCTAAAATTTGTTTTAGCTCCGTGTGGTTTTGGAAGCTGGAATTGACATTCAATCTCATTTCTGCTACAAAATGTCTTTGACTGTGTAAGTGTGTAATTATATGCCTCGATATAATTAATTGGAGGACATTATTCTCTTCTCACAGAGAGAAGAGGGATTATGTGGAGTTTCATTTGGCTCCCAGAGACACACTTTCCTCGGAGTATTTCCAGTGTCTTTTTTTTTTTTT
>VYXD01003207.1:13378-38747 GCA_013397195.1 Hylia prasina
TAATCTCTGTTTATAAAAAACATACCTAATGAAGAGCCAGTCAAACAGGCATCACAGGAGGAGGGGTAATTCCAGCCCAGTTTCCAGTGGTGTTCCTGTGGAATAACCCCATCCATCAGGGCAGGGTGGCTCCTCAGGGGTGTGAGGAAGGAGCTGGAATCAACCCAGGCTCTTCCCCCATCCCAGTATTCCCAGTGCCAGAGGGCTGGCAGGGGTCCCGTGGGGGTGATGCAGCAACCCCCCTCTGGGATCAGCTTTCCCTCTCCCTCTGGATCCTGAGTGCAAGGTGAGCAGTGGTACCCAGCCAGGGATGATCCCTGGTTCCCAACCAGGGATGCTGGACCTGAGCCTCATCCTGCTCCACAGCTCCCCAAACCCCCACAGCGTGGCAGGATCCCCGTGACAAGGAAGAGCTGCCCTCAGACTTGGGACAGAAAGAAGACCCCAGGGGCCACTGCAGAATCGTGTGGCTCCTTCTCCTCCCCAGAGACAGACCCCACAAACATCTCCCTTCTCATCCTCCCCGCACCGACCGGAGCAAATTCTCAGCGGGGTGTGAAACCCAAAACCTGCTCCATGAGGATCCTGTTAGGAGCAGACCTTTGCCCAGGAGCCCTCCCTTCCCCATCCCATCCCGGGGTGCCCCCTCTCCCCTCCCAGCCCTTGTACAGCGTCCAGGCTCCCTGATGGAAACAACCCCATGGCTCGTTTTCCGCTGCGGCTTCGTGCCGGATTTCAGGCTCTGATTTGCCTTTTCCTGACGTGTCGCCCATCACGTTCTGATTATTGAGAGTTTTCTTTTGAAGAGTTACCTGAGGTGAAGCCTAATTGGGCCGGGGGAGGATGCCAGGGCTCAGGAACGCTGCCAGCACCGCCGGGGGCTCCCGCACGGACAGAGATCCCGGCCCTTTCCCGGCCTGATCTCAGATCCAGGCTGTAAGGGGACACCAGAGATAAAGCCTGGGAGAGAGCTGGGAGCAGCAACGGAGCCACTTCAATGCAGGGAGACCAGTCAGCCTTCGGTAGAATATTTAGCATTTAATGTTTAATGCATATCAAATGTCAGAGTGCAACAAAGGAGAGGTTTCACGGCTCCTCACTCCAACCCTGGAAGAGTTTCCAGGCTGTGGCTGGATTTGGAAATCCAGTAGTGGCTACCAACACGATCCCTTAATGCTTCAGTAAAAATATTCCATTTATTCTGCCTTATTCTGGCATTGCAGGCTGGGTTCTGCCACCCAAAACTGCCCCAAACGTGTCCCAGGGGATGTTGGGCTGATCTCAATTTGCTTTGCTGCCTTCAGGGACTTCACTGGCACTGCTGGCATGGCTGGGAATGGCTGGGAAGGGCTTGGAGCTGTAGATTATCCTGCCACGTCCATGTATTTAACAATAATTGGCTGAAAACAGCAGGACTGAGCTGGGCTTGGTGTCACCACATCAATCCACGTTTGTTTTCCCTTCAGTTCCCACCTGCTTTCATCTGCTTCTGGCTGGTGGTAATGATTGGAATGTCAGGTTTGAAGTCCTGGCTCTTCCCAGTAGATCCAATTAAACGAGGCTGGAGAAATCTCTTCATTTTCCTTCTTGTCTACCAAGGTACCTGTAATGGGTGTTTATCTATTAACAGAAACACAGGGGAGGGACAGGGCTCAAATGCCATCACAATTCCCTTTCTGGACACCAAGAACTCATCTAAGACAGAATTACCAATGGTAAAACCAGCAAAGTATGTCTGCCCTGGCAATTCAGGGCACAGACATCAGCTAAACATCCCCATCCAGTGATTTTCTGGAGATGTTTTAAATTTTGTCAGGATGACAAGGAGATGGTGGGGAAAAGAAAATAAAATTGAGAGGAAGACATTGAAACAAAGCTGAAAAGGAGAAGAGAAATAAAACACTGAAACAAGTTGGATTTTCTCTCTCACAACTTCTTTTCACTTCCAGCAAGCACTGGAGAACATTTTGATGTGGTCTGTGGGATTGTTCCCTCAGAGATGATTAAAAACAAATTCCCTCAGCCATCAGGGCTTTTGATACAATCGTGTTTTTCCATCTAATTTGATCAGCCCAAACGATGACTAAACTGGGGAGCAGCGCCAGGGCGACCAACCCTCTCCCCAGCAGCATTTTCCTAAGCAGAGGTGGCAAAGGCTCCTCCAACAAACTCCCAGTTTCCATTTTTAAGCGTCCAGCAAACCATGCACGTGTGCACTCCCACAAAAAACCAAAGAAACCAAACCCTCTCTCTACCATTTCTCCACAATCAGATGGTTTAGAGATTAAGAGAAAAGGAGAGGGGGGAGAGGAGGGGGAAAATCGCATGGGAGGGACGAAGAAAACAAAGCCACGTTTTCTATCTCATCCTACTTTTTTTGTTGAATTGGGGGGGGTTTTTTGCTGTTTCCAGCCCCGTGTTGTGACTTTGACAAATGATGATNTTCCAGCCCCGTGTTGTGACTTTGACAAATGATGATGCGGGGAGAAGATTTATGCGGGGTCTTGGAGCATTAGCACATTACCACGAGCAAACCAGAGCCCCGGGCCCTCCTCTTCGGGGACCCATTGGAAACTTTTTGGGGAGTGATCTATGGGCCCAAGGCCATCCCAGGGAATGCCGTGGTGCTGCCCCTGGATGGGGTCTGGGATAATGCCCAGGGAGGAGACACCGAGCAGGGGATGAGGAATGGCTCCTGAAAACCCCTCCTGGAAAGGAGAGAGGAACCTTCTGCTCTCGGGGGAACTGAGTGTTGAATGATTTAATGGCTACCTTTAGGAAGTGCCTTTTGCTTTATTGCTGCCTTTCTTTTCTTTCTTTTTTCCTTTTTTTTTTTCTTTTTTCCTTTTTTCTTTTTTCCTTTTTTTTCCCCTCTTTATTTTTATTTAAGGGGAAGAAATGGCTCGTCCCTGGTTTTCACCTCACCACCCCAACTCAGTGCCCTGCAAGGCCACAGCTTGAACTCGTCCTCCTTGCAAAGAACTCCCAAGCTGTTGACAGAGAATCTGAATGATCAGGACATTCTGAACTGATCAGCTGTTGAAAAATAAACAATGAAAAATTAAATTAATTTTTTTTTTTTTTCAAAGCACCCTAAATTAAATATATGAGTGTTTGCTACAATTTCTGAGTTCACTACAGAGCATTTCCAGCGCTGCCAACTCCATCCTGGATCCCTTTTCCTCAAGAGCAGGGCTGCAGCTCCCAGGATTAAACTGCTCAGATTTTCCACAGAGGTGTCAGAAATCTCATGGAAAACTGGTGGGATTCTCAGAGCTACTGGAGGCATTGGCCCAATGCTCTTTATCCCCCTTCCCTGCCAAAACTCTTTTAAAATCCTTCCCATTCCCTGCCCAGGGAACTGTGAAAAACTCAATTTGCACTGGCTTGAGTTGCTGATGATTCATTGTCCTCCTAGAACGAAATTTTGGATTTTTAGTGCTTGCCTAGAATTAAAATTGTCTTAAATTTGTGGAGTGAATATCAGCATTCCAGTCACATTCCATTTTGTTCTCCAATCTGCTTTGATATCTAAGAAAATCACACAGAATTTGGAAATTTGTCTTTGAATTCTGGTTCATCTCTTGCTGAAACCTCAAGGCCTTGTCTCAATTTTTTGATCTGAAATTGCAAGGAAGAATTAAGTTTTCAGAATGATTTAGCTTCAAACAACCAAAGCAGAGACAATTTGCAGTTCCAGAAGAATTTTAGACCTTTTTTTTTTCAGGAATTTGTCTATCTCTTCTAGAGCAACATAAGCTTTTGAAGGCACAACAGTCTCACAGAAATTACTGAGAAACTTCAGGCTACCAATGAGAGAAATGCACATAAAAATTTTTTACAGGCATGAGAAACTGTATAAATTGTATTTTTGGCCCCTAAAAATCAGATTGATTAAATTGGTCTCATTGGAAACTCCATTTTTTGGGCTAAATATTGGTAATGTAGGTGCCCTAATTGAAGAATTAAGTCATTAATGTCTTACCTACAGTGGTGTGAATATTCTGTACGTCTTGGAATGTCACCATTTATTTGGAGATCTAAGTAAATAAGTAAAAAAACCCAACAAAAAAAAAAGGAATTAGCAGGAAATAAATAAAGTTTCAGGGGGTAAACTTAACACAAGAGGGTTCTTTATCACTCAGAAATCTGCTGCACATCCATGTTTTGACCAGAAACGCCCCTGAAGGAAGAAAAAAACCTCAACCACCCTCATTTCATACACAAACCACCCAAATTAAACATATTTTATAAACAATGAGCGGGGAGAGCAGAGATTTCAGGGCTCCCGTGGAAGATTTGAAGGTGCCCAGAGATAAAGAAAACATTTTGGAGGCAATGACTTGGATCTTTTCAGCACCATTTCCAGCGTGGCGTGGCAGGATGATGGATGAGCCTGCAGCAGCCTCGTGACAAATTAGGGAATTCTGACAGATGTTGGATGCTCGGAGCGTTTTTTCACTTGAAAGGGAGCCCTGCTTTTCAGGTGCTCCCAAGTCCTCCATGGAGTCTGGGAATTCAGTTATCTGGAGGACAGCAGATTTCTGGAAAGATCATCAGAGCACCCAGCAATCCCTGTTTTCTGAATTTTATTAGCGGTGCAAGCGAAATGCAAGACAAAAATCAGGGATTAAAAACAGGATTTTTGAAAAACTGGATATTAGGGATGGTGGGATAGCAACAGCAGTGTGGTCCCGCTTCTCCAGGCATCTTCTTTCAGGAGATGGAGCCTTTTATTGCCTTTTTAATTTATTTGTGCAAACCGTTCACTCCTGACACATTACAGCCTGGGGCATTTGTCTGCTGGTGGCGTTCTCTGAGCGATTATTAATTATCTGAATTATCAAGGCCAACAAGAAAACAGGGATTTTTTGGATTAAACCCCCAGCATAGTACAAACCTGATCTCCAGGAACCACTAATAGTCCCAAATTCACCGATTTCCCTGGTTTGGGAGCAGCCTCAGCATCCCAGGAGCAGCTCAGGGCATTTTTCCCAAGTCTCAGCCCCTCCTTTCCATCCCTTGGTATTGAGATAACCTTTGCTGGTGGGTTCATGGCTTTGCATAAACCCACGCGGCAGAATCGGCTCCAATATTTTATCATGGAAAAGGGGGGGGAAAAAAAAGAGGGAAGAAAAGGGCATTTTCCCCAAATAATGCAGCTCAGTGTTGCTGCAGCCCCGCCGGCGGATCCCGGCCCGTGCCGCTGCCCTTTCCCTGCTGGACAAAAACACGGCAGTGTTTGGAGAGAGCCCTGCTGTAATTGTGGGCAGCTCTATGGAGGGGGAAAAATAATGTGGTTTGTCATCAATCTCCCGGTGTGGCACACAAGGGCTGACTTGTTGAAATTTTGTAGGCTGTATTTACAGAGAAAACAGAGGCCTGGTGCTGTGCAGGGCCCGATCAGGCCCCAGGTCTGGAAGAATCATATCGGGGCAGAAGGGAAGGCTTGAATCATAACCTTGTAGGATAATCTAATCCACGAGGGAATGAAAATTGCTCTGCTCCTGTGAGCAAGATCAAACCCCCGACAATTTAATTATTGGGGAGTTATTTGTGGGTAGAGACACAGACTGGTTCGAGGCAGGAGCTGGCAAATGAAAATCATTCCTGTTGCTGTTTTACACAACGAGGAAAAGGAAGGATGGATGTTCCAGCCTTGGAAAATGCAGGATGGGGGAAAACAAGGTGATGTGACGAGGCAAAGGCAGTGAAAGGGGTTGATGCCTCGATGATTTTTTGCCTTTTCTTTTTATATACCTCATATATATTCACAGGATGTATGCATATACCTTAACATACATATTATAATTCTTTATGTTATCCATTTAATTCCTTTTATATTCATTTAAGTCAAATATCTTAACATAATCCTAATATTCTATACCTTAACATACATATTATAATTCTTTATGTTATCCATTTAATTCCTTTTATATTCATTTAAGTCAAATATCTTAACCTAATCCTAATATTCTATTAAGTCAGAAAGCCAAACATCTTGAACGCCTCACAATTAAAAGCCAAAAAACCTTACACTCTCTCAAAAATCCTCTTCTAAAGTATACCTTACAGGCTAAAATAAAATCCATCTTAAAGAAATTACTTTAAGTTAAAGAGATGTCACACTATTCATTTAAACCTCTCATTAAAACATTTTTGTCAAATATGCTAATTGGCAAAGTCTATAAAATTATATACACAACCTACCATAAAGATACATTTCAACATATTCCACCCCAACAAATTATTACACCATAAAAATCCTTACTAAATACTGAAATAAAAACCCTTTAACCCTTAACTCTTAATTTTAAGAGGCAAGGAAAAGGCATCAGGGTAACACAGGTCTGAGCTGAGCCACCAGTGAGAGAAGCTGGGATTATTGTTGTCATCCTACTGTGGGTAGGATTCAAATTAGGAGAGCATAAAGATCATTATATTCTTCCCTTCTAGCGAATCTGTGCGTTTTCCAGAAGAGGAGAGCAAAGGAAAGGGAGAAAAGAGGGGGAGAGGCAGAAATCTGGGATAAGTCACACTAAATATCCTTCCAAAACTGCCAGCATGACACGGTAATTTATAAAAAGCACATTTTGCCTTGGTTATCTTGTACACAGCTTTCATCAGGGTACTGCCCTTTATTTTTCACTTGCCTGTAAAAATTACCTGATGAAATGATGGATGGGTTTTTTAATTCAGTGTATGAAATGAAACAGGAGGGAGATTTGGGAGGGTTGTACTGCCCAAAACCATTCATTTGTGAATACCACTGACATCCCCCTTCCTTCTTCTCCTCCCTCACTATTATTTCTTGGTTCAGGATCATTTTTCAGACTGATGTTGTGATGTGGAATGCCTCAGATGAAGACAGAAGATCCTGCAGCATCCACAGCCCTGCTCCAGGTGTTTTGAGATCTGTCACATCCCCCTGTGCTGAGAGCCACCAAAAGCACAAACACAGGACAGGGGCTGCTTTGGGCTTCATTTTTGAAGAAATTGCCTGTAAAAGTCAGGCAATTCCTCTGTGGCTGCAGGATCCATTCCCAATCCATGGAAAAGCAGCTCAAGAGAAAGAGCCATGCCTGGAGCAGGGTGTGGTGTCATCACCCTTCACCATAACGTGAAGAATTCCCAACTTTTCCCAGCCTGAGCTGCACCTACCCCTCCAAAACAAGAATATCCCAGCCTGGAATCAGCTCTCTTTGCAGTCCATGCTGGGTATTTTCTTTTTAATCTTGTTATTCTGCAGAATTAGAAACACCAGGAAAGGTAAAACCCTCCCTGTGCAGCCTCATCCTGCAATCTGACCATTTTTCTCTTTCACCCAAATAATTCTGGAGGAGATTTCAAAATAAAACTGACTCTACCCCTTATTAATATTGCCAAATGAGTCACCCCCATGCATAGCCCTAATACATAAAAGGAGCATTTTCTTTTGCTTCCATAAAAATATCCAGAGGGCAGTGGCAGGGAGAGTAAACTGAGAAGACCCAAGTTAAACAAAACCAGTCTCGTACACTTTCTGCAACTTCATTGTCTGCTTTGCCTCGTGCAGGAGGGGGCAAAAAAACCCTGTAGGTTTGCACTGAACACGTTCTAGAGTTAAAGAAATTATCCTAAAGCCCCAGTGGCTGTTTTAAATCACTCCCAACCTGCACACACAGATGGAATTTGCACTTTCTGCCTCCTTCAGCCCACGGGAATTGCTTGCAGTGTCACCCCCAAATCGTTTGAAATTTGCCCAGTTTTTAGGTCCAAATCCAGGCCAGGTTTATGGGGTTTTCTTACTGAAATGGATGGGTTCATTGATGGAGCTGAGTTGCCTGGAGCCCACAAAATTCCAGAGAAAACGGAGTGACCAGTCAGGCTGGACAGACGTGCTCTCCAAGGCTCTCCCTTCCACACAATCCCTGGGACCGTGGCTCTGTTCAAGCAGTGCCAAAGCTCCCCCAGAGCCCCAAGAGTTTGGAAACAAAGGAAAAAAAATTACATTTTTTTAATGATTTATTGAGCAAATATTGGAGTTTTCAATATCGCATTTCACTGCAGCTCCAACCCTTACAACTGAGAAATAAAAAAAATCAAAATTATCAACACGGGTCATTGCTTTGACACAGAAATGCTTCAAAATTCAGAAATTTTTTTTCTTTCTAAGGATTCCTATATTCATGTCAGGGGAGAAAAAATTAAAAGGCATTTTCAAAGCAAATCTGGAATTATTTTCGTCAACCTACAGTGAGGAAGACTCAAATTAGGGCAACATACAGTTCTTTATATTCGTCACTTTTAGTGAATGTTTTCCAGAAGGGAAGGGAAAAAAGAGGCAGAAAACTGGAATAAGTCACACTAAATATCTCTCCAACAGCCAGAGCGACAAAATAATTTATAAAAATATTTAATGGCATCATCAAATATTCACTATATAAAGCAGTTTTTAGAGGATTATGAATGACTGGAGATCTCCACTATTAATTCCAGCCCTGTTCAATTCACCCATTTTCCTACTGACACCATTCTGAAGAGCATTTGAATATAACATGAGGATTTTCCTGCCTGTTTATCCACCTCAGGATGAAAACAGAAGGCACAAGACAAGGAATTTAATGAGTTTGCCCCACAGACAGAGCAGTTCCTGCTCTCCAGGCCTTTAAAATGAACCTCAGGGATTTCATAATGAATTGATTCCCATTTTTAGTCCCACAGAAAGTTTCTCCACTGTTTCATCCAAAGCCCATCAGAAAGGATGGAAATTTTTCATTTCCAGCGTGGGATTTGGAATTAGACCCCAAGCAGCCATGAAATGAAGGAAACTCCATAAAATGAAGCATAAATAGGCCCAGAAATCATTTTTAAACTGTTCAAAATTTCACAGAGAATAGGATAATTCTTTTTCCCCCTTCCTACAGGATTTCAAAATCCTTTTATGGATTCTCAGGCAGGAATGTGATTTCCCATCAGATGTCAGGAGCTGGCTTGAAATGTCTGTACAAAACCCAAAAATCTCATTTCTCTTCTTTTCAGTGACACAGAATTCCCATCATTCCTGAGGGAAGACAATCATTCTGCACGCATTCACTCTGGTTAGAAACCCACTCCAAGTTATGCTGTTTGTCTTTGCAAAAAGTGCTAAAATTACATGAAAATTAACAATTTTTTCATGCATCTCCACAAGTTTCTGACTCAGTTTTGAAGCGTTTTAGGGAGTTTTGCAGCCCTTTGTTCCAAATGCAGGAGGCAACGTGGCACAGGCTCAATTATTTTTCACTTGATTTCAGATTTTTGCACTCAGCTTCTGTCTCCCTCTCTCTGTTCTTCACATGAATACCTGTATAAATATCTATAAATACAAGTTCTGCTATGTCTGTGCATCCATGTTCTCCTTTTTTAATGCTTTTCAGCTCAGGGAAACTCAGCTTCTCTTGGTTAATTCCAGCACCAGGGGCTTTGGGGATGGATTTCAGCATCAATCCCCCAAAGCCTTGTTCCCTCACCCAAGTCAATGATTGCATTATTATTTCTTCTTCTGTCTTTGAGGGGCTGATGAGATCATTTATTGTTTTTAAGGGTTAATAGAGCCTGTCAGGGTCTTTTTGCCTCGCTGCTGCTGCAGGATCAGTAACAGCTCCCAGCTCCATGATGCTAAATCAGACCACACTTTCCTGAAGAAAAGAAAAAGGGGAAAAAAAGCAAATTTAGCATGGAGAGAGGAGAAGCAGTTCAGTCTGGTTTAAAGGAAGGGAGGGAGGGAGCCAGGGGGAACAGGGACTAACTTTGGAGAGAAAATAACAAACTTTAAGTCCTGAGGTCTTTCCTCTATATTGAAAAGGCAGTTTGGAAAGGAAATTAGTAAAAACAAACAGAAGGTGCCAAGGTTTCTTTATCATACCTGGAGTAGGATATGCTGAATTCCACAAGGCCTCGAGCTGGCGCCTGGTGCTGCCTCGGAAAAAATGGTACCCACGGCTCTATAAAATGATCTATTGGGACTTCAAAGTCGTGGCAGCCCCGTGTGGCACAGGATGTGCTCAATTAATTATGTGATTTTTAAATGACAGGGGTTGGGGAGAGTAAAAATAATATAAAAAGGGCAGGGGGGAAGAAAAAAAAAAAAAAAGAAAGAGAAGGAACACGCTGAAGAAGAAAAAAAAGAGGTTTTTAAAGAAAATAATATTAGGGGAAAAATGGGAGAAGTAAACTGAAAGGCCTTGTTGTCTGTCTGCCAAACAGCAGCAGCAGATAAGGGCCGGGGTTGCCGTGGAAACTCAGGCCCGTAGGAGACAGAATCCAATTTCAGAAACCACAAAATCAACATAAACGTGTGCAAAAATAAAAAGGTTTGTTTGGCAAGTAATGAGGAGAAGGCTCCCAATGTATAAAGCAGATGAACCGGGGTGACCTCGGCCAACTTTGAGCCATAATAATGACGATGCCCCACGTTGCTGTGGCACCTCTGGAAGGAGCAGGGACACGAGCAGCTCTCATCATCACCCTTTCTGCTGGAATATCCAGTCCCCCACCTCCCTCTCCCTCTGCCCCTCTGCCCTAAAAAAAAAGGAGTGAGGAAGGAGGGATACTCATTAAAGTGCTGGGAGTAATCTCATTTTAAACCTCCAAAGAGGATTCAGAGCTGATGCTTTTAATTCGGTTTTCCCCTATGTACTGCCCACTAACAAAATCATTATACATGAAAATAATTCCTCCTTTCTTGCCATCAGTGTGGCCAGGGAAAAGCAAACCTTAAACCATTTTCAAGTCAGGGAGACTTGGCAATTACAACTTCTGCAGTTTTCCTGGGGAAAAAATGTTGTCGTGACTATCACAGTATAAAATTTACATCACTGAAAGGACACCAGGATCTTCCAGCAGTGTCATTTGTCACTGCTTGAAGAGCACAGTTACACAGCCACGAGGGCTTTGGGCTGCTCTAACGAGAAAAGAGCTGGAAAATGAGGGGGAAACTGTGGGATTAATATTTTACAATTTGTGTGTCCCCAGTACTTTTGTTTTATGGGTGTTTTCATAAGCACAGCCACCTTGTCCTTCTCCAGCCCTTATTGGGGGGTTCAGGTCATGCTTCACCCCCAGACTGATGGATTTTCTGCTATTTCCATGGAATCATGGAATGGTTTGGGTTGGAAGGGACCTCAAAGCTCATCTTAAAGCCATGGGCAGGGACACCTTCCACTATCCCAGGGTGCTCCAACCTGGCATTGGGCTTTTCAAGGGATCCCAGGGCAGCCACAGCTGCTCTGGGAATTCCCAGGGTCCTGCAACCCTCACAGGAAATAATTCCTTCCCAAAATCCCATCTAACCCCACCCTACAAATTCCTGGGTAGCACAGCTGAGATCTGGAGCACTGCAGACAACCTGGGAATTCTCTAACCCCATCCAAGGGGTTTGTCAGGGGGAAAAAACCTCACCTTGGAGCACAGAGCGAAGAGATTGAGGAAAACCTGAGCAGAGAAATACCAGAACAACCCTCATTGGTACAAATAATTTGCATTTTCAGCCAAATTCGGAGCAGCTTTGTAGGGATCTGAAGGAAAAGGGTTCCTGTGTCATCACTCCAGAGAGAGAGGGGCAGGGACAGCCTGGGGTGGCCGTGTGGGGACAGCCCAGCACACTGTGGGGCCACAGCTGGGCTTGGCAGAGATTTTTCCCATTCCCATTCCCAAGATTCTCTCTGTCAGCACAACCCAGGGGTGGCTTTTCATCCACAGGCCAGATTTGTCACCTGGCCTCTAATGTCCCCAGCCAGGGCAGCAGTGCCAGCTTCCCACGCTCAGAGCAAAGCCCTGCAGCCTTTGTTTGTCCTTGTCACCCGGGTGCTGCAGGGCTCTCCAGCAGCTCCTCCTCCTCCGGACATTCCCTGTGTGTCCATGTGACCCCGGGATCCACGGGAGGGGACAGAGGGGCTGATGCCTCCAGTTTTCTCTCTCCTGCATTGCAGGCTCTGTGCTGCCAGGGGTGCAGCTCTGAGCTCACAGTCAGTGTCACTCAGCTCTGCACAGAGCAGGGACACAAAACAAATCCTGTTCCTGCTGCACACCAAGGACAACTTTCAGCCCAGCAGCACAAACAAGGGTGGCTGGAGGGAGGGACAAGCAGGATGGGACCTCACAGCCTGGAGCTGCAACTGGACCATTCAACCCCAAGGTGCAAATGGACCCAAACTGATCAAAGGGTGAGACCTTGTGACCCTTTGTCCATTTTGGGACCATTTTGGGTCCCCCTTGGCTGCAGCCCTGGCCAGGCTCTTGTCCTGCCCAAGGTGTGCCCTAAAGGCCTTTGAATAAATCTCTGCTTTATTCTCTGGCTCTGGGCAGTCTCTGCTCCAGCTCAGCCCTCCCAAGGCAGCAGGACCAGGGTCCCCCTCACAGACCCTGGTGGCCTCTGGAGCCGAAGGGGGACAATGGAGCAGGACAAGGATAAAGAGCTCTGTGTTCCCACATGGAGTTATTCCAGCCTGGACTTTCCCAAAGCACCACAGGGTTGGAGGCATTGCGATTTTTGTGTGGTCAAGAGGGCCCTGCTGGGTTCTGAGGGCTCCCAGGTAATTGTGGCCTGAGGATGGGACTCAGCTCCCCAAAAATGAGCTCCTTGCCCACAGGCAGACACCAAAAATCACTGCCAGCCCGTCCACTGAGGTCAAGAGGCTGGGGAAAGAGAATTGCTCCTTCTCTCCTGCACATTTCCACCAGGATGGGACTCAGCTCCCCTAAAAGGATCCCCTTATCCACAGACAGGCACCAAAACTCAGTGCCCTGCTGGGTTCTGAGGGCTCCCGGGTACTTGTGGCCCAAGGATGGGATTCAGCTCTCCAAAAAGGAGCTCCTAACCCACAGGCAGACACCAAAAACCAGTGCCAGCCCCTCTGCCAAACTCCAGAGCACTGGAAAAGAGAATTGCTCCTTCTCTCCTGCACATTTCCACAGGGCCAAATATAATGAGGGCCTATATTTTAATGGGCAGCAATGTTTAATATTTGACATTAGGTAAATACGCTCTCCACTCCACCAGAATAATTTCACACAGCTTCAGGGTGGAGCTTTGAAAAGCTGCTGGGTAATGGAGTTCAAACTCTCAAGGCTGGGACTGTTTGGAAAGTCCCACCCTTAATCTGGGATCATTACAAACCTTTCCCAGCCTGTAAATCTTGGGGTTTGCAAGAATGGCTCCACCAGAAAAATTAAAACCCAACACCTGAGGTCAGCTCTTGTGAGGGTGGGGGTGTTCCTGAGGACAAGCAGTGATGTCACAGCAAGGAAAATTTCTATTTCTGAAAAAAAAAAAAAAAAAAAAAAAAGCCTTGGCAATGCAGAGCCATGGAAAAGGACATAAAGAGCAAAAATATAGAGCTGAAATGTAAATAGGTTTTGTGAAATATGGCTCTGGGTTTGTCCATGCCCCACAAAAGGGCTTGAAATGTCTGGATATATTGTAAAGTAATTTTTTTTTATAATTTTTTAAGTACTTTAGCAGTCTATCTATGGCAGTTCAGTGGATGTGAGCAGCAGGGCTGGGTTTAAAATGATGGATATTTTAGAATGGAGCCATAAATCTTTCCAGGCTCACAATCGACTTCCTTTTGAGAAATGGGTGATGGCAAATGGAAATTTACAGCTGTAGGGAATCGTGTTTGATGTCAATGCAGCAGACACGGAACTGCTCCTTTTGGGGTGATTCTCCTCACTGGCCTCAAATCAGATGGGAAAGAAAAAGGTTTCTGGAGAGGATGCACTGATCCAACAGGGATTAACACCTTCAAATTGCTGCTTAGTGCACAGGAGAACTTCCAATTGGTTCAATGAAACAATGAAGAATTTATCAAATAGGGCAAATTTTAGGGAAAGAAATGGAAATGATGGGGGATTTTCGAGCAGCAAATCAACTTTCCTGAAGTGGTGCCTGGACTGCAGCGATTTCAAGGTCTGGGTTTGGTGGCATGAGAGTGAGTCCAAAGCGATTCCAGAGTCATTCCAGCTGCTGCTCCCCTTTTCCTGAGTGTTCACCAGCATCCCCTGGGTTTTCCTGGGGCTCTGACTGGAGGGAAGAGGCAAAATGTGGGATTAAGAGGGCAGTGAAAGCAGCTCTGAGCTCCACCCAGCCCCACGTGGGTCAGAAATACCCCCTGGGGCATTTGGGACCGGGACAGGAGCCCTGAGGATGGATCCTGCTCCCAAACAGTGACCTCGTGGCCACTCCAGTGCTTCCTGACATGTCTCCTCCACTATTTTTCTGTACCAGATGATAATAATATCATGAATTCTCCTGAAATAGAATAACAGAGCCTCCTCAAACCACAACACTGAGAACCGGACTTGTTTTTCAGAAGAAAATTGAAGAGCCCATTCTATGATTTATTCTCTCTTGCTGCCCCTGCAAGGCAGAGCTTATTTTTCCATTAAAATTCAGCTGCTCTCCGAGCACAAGGAAGAAAAATGCCTGCAAACACCACATTTGTTAGGGCTGGTTGAGCTGGAATAAACTCCAAGTTGCACCTTTTTCTATTTAATCCATCTCCCGGCGCTGTGCTGTCTCGTTAGGGGTATTTTTCAGGAACAGAACAGCGAATGGAGGTGTGCAGCTCTCCCTGACTCAGTCCCCAGCGTGGTTTGGGTGGGTGCTGGGGACATTTGCTGCCCAGTGTCTCACCCAGAACAGCTCTAAGCTGGAAACCAGGCAGTGAAATGAGCTCTGGTTTCGGTGAGGTTGATTAAGCAAGACAAAATCAATTAATGTCTGAGACCTCACAGGTTCCTGAAGGCAAATTGTTCCAATTACCAGCACCTGAGAGCAAATTAGGAGCAATTAAAAGGAGCAGCTGGGGTTTCACTGAGTTACTCTTGTCACTGTCATCCCCATTCCATTTCAGGCTCATTAAAAAGGTATTTTGCCCATTACATTTTATTTCAAGGGTGGCATTTTTCATTTTAAATAGTTACAACCACACGTTGTACATTTGGAAATATTCCCTGAAGTTGAGATGGGTGAGGGATGTGAGTGTGTTATACTGACTGTGGTTCAGGTAAAACCTCTGCAGGGGCTGTTGCTGTTACAGATTCCAAGAACTGATTTGCCTGGGAAGGCTCTGGAAAATCCAGAGCTCTGTGCACAGCTTTTGGCCTTGCTGCAATTCCTCTCTCAGAAAGACAAAGCAAAATCCATTTTCTGCCCATCATCTCCCCTGAAACAAAGCAACAGGGCCTGGTTTTATTAGGAAACCCTCCCACAAACCACACCTGAGTCCAGGGAAGGCTTCAGTCGAGCATCTTTGAAATATGAATTAATCCTGCCTCACTCCGGTTCTCACACAGAACTTGGGAATTTAGATTTCAATTCCTCAGCATCACACAGGAAACAGGAATCCCAGTTTATGATACTCCCTGAGAGACTTAACCACCCTTAACTCATTCCAGCCAAAAGAGAAATCCACAGCCTGGCACTGTCAAATCCAACTTTCCCCATCTGACATTTCCTCCCTGTCACCAGTCGTTCTGCTCCAGGCCTTTTCCCACCTGCATTCCCAAACCTTTTGGATATTCCCCATCACCTGCACCCTCAGTCTCATCCCAGTGCTTTGGGTGCTGGGGTTTCCCTGGAGCTGTTCCATGGTGGAAGGGTTTCTGCCCAGCAGGGAAGGTTCCTGGGCAGTGAGAGGTGGGATCAGCCCCAGAAGTGGGCAGGAACAAAGGCACTTCTCTTGGATTTTCCCCAGGGATTGATCCAGCTCATCTCTTCACCACTGCTGAACCCAAATCCCTTTGTAAGAGTGGAGGCAAATCCCTCCAGCTGCAAAGCTGAGCACAAATGTCCAGAGTGAGGGGCTTTTTGGCAAGAGAGGCATTTCCAGCCACACCAAATCACTGCCCAAATCCATCCTGTTGGGGACAAGGCAGAGAGGTGCTGGTGGAGATCATGGAATCATGGAATCGTTAATGTTGGAAAAGATCACCAAGTCAAACCAGTGGTCACCATTAAATCACATCCTCAGGTGCCTCATCCAGAGGTTTTCTGGACACTTCTAGGGATGGTGACTCCACCACTTCCCTGGGCAGGCCACTCCAAAGCCTGACAATCCATTTGGGGAAGAAATTCTGGGACATAAGGCACTGTAAGGGGCAGATGGAGAGGGGATGGGAATTCCCATCTGGAAGTGGAGTATCAACGTGTTCCTACATGACACGAAAGAACCTCACGAGGACACGGTGATGTTCAAAGCAGGAAAAGCCCGAGGTTATTTACAAAACTCAATTTTATACGTTTCAAAGGTGCCTGTGGGTTGGAGGATGAAATCCCACCTCCCAAACCACACTGGTCAAGACAACTGTCAAACAACTTTCTCCTCCTACCTAAAAATACGTAAACAACGAAGGACAGTCAGGAAAACAAAGCTGTTGTTTATAGTAAAAAGTGTGGGAAAGTAAAAATTCTGATTCCAGTATGAAAGACAAATCAGAAGGCCCAGAAAAATCCTCAAACCAGGGTGACATCCCTGTGTAAAGGAAAGTAGGAGGTGGGCAAGAATCCTCCTCAGAGAAATGGGAAGGAGAGACTAGGCTCCAAGCAGGACTAAGGAAAAGACAGGGAGAATCCAAGCCACACTTTTCGGGGAGGCAGGACTGCATTTGTTGTTGGACATTTCGAAGGAGTTTCCCCAGTGAAACACCGGCTGTTAGACTGGGAGGTACCACCCAAGACAAAAAAAGCAAATTAAAAAATAAGCCTCACACCCACCAGTCTGCCACCAAATGTGCCCTGTCATGCCGAGGGACTGCTGCAGGAGAGGAGGAGAGGAGAGGAGGGGAAAGCAGCTCATTCCAGCCCTAATAATTCTGATGATTCATCGCTCCGAATTACCCGAGCTCTTTGGGGACGGGAGCAGCAGGATCCCGCCGCTGCCTCTGGGATAATAAACACTCCTGGTAAACACTCCTTCCCCAGCCCCTAAATATCCACCTCACCCCAAAAATGAGTCACAGCTCCCGCCCAGCTCCCCCGTGCTGAGCACCGCGGCTGTGCCACCCTTTGCCATCCCCGCCAAAGCCTCTGGGATTTGCTGGATAAACAAATAAGTTTGGGAGGGATTGATTCGGATGGGGATGCCCAGACACACTCGCACACGTGTGCACGCTCACCCTCACACACGTTTCAGCGTGAAAAAAAGGGGGTTTTGGGTCGGAGGGAGCAGGGAGGGCTCGGTGCCAAGGAAACGCCAGCGAGCGGCGCGTTCCACCGGAGGTGTTGACAGTGGATAATAAATCCCGGCCCTACCTAACATTTACAGGAACATTAGAAAATAAAGTGAAACGGCGTGAGCTGGTTCCCAGGGCAACCAGACAAACACAATAAACAGGCCTCAGAGGCAAGAGTAACTTACACCATCCTCCTGGGGCTCAAATATATCACTTTACATTAGCCTTCTGCTGGGGCTGCTCCTGAAAGCTCTTTGTTTTATTATTATTTGAAAAAAAAAAGACAAAAAAAAAATCCTGGTATTTTCTTAGTGCAGATCGGCGTGAAATCGAAGAGTTCCTTTGGTTGCTGGTCTTTATAGGTCTTTTACTGCACATTAAAGCTCCTGTGCAAATAATAATGACTATTAATAAATCTTTATAAAGAACTGCATCCCTCTCCTGCAGAAGAATATTATTAATAAGGTGGCCAGAACCCAGAGCCTTTGCTGGCCCAATAAAAACCAGTTTTCTGGGATGTTTTTCCTCAATACAGATACAAAATTAACTGTCAAATATATGGGGTGGCTAAGCTAGATTATTTTCCTGATTCCTCCAACTCTGCTTGTAACCAGACCTTGAGTTTGGATCTTGCTGTCACTAATTTTAGGGGAATGTCCTGGACCCAGCCAGGTCATAGCAGCTCGGGCTCATTAAATCCCAGCACAATCTGTACAAAATCATGACATTTAGTGGTAAAAAGCAGCCAGTAAATCTCTCTTCACCTGCCTATGGTGGGCCTGAGCACATATTCCATCACTATTTTCAGATACAATCCCAAAACACGTAATTTTCAGGGTGGCACCATCCAAGAACATGGAGATGGGAGCAGGAAGGTGAGATTTTGAGAGGCAAGGGAGTTGTGATAAGTTTGGGAACGATGTGACAGCTTTGGGAATGTGACCTTAGAAGTTCCTCAGCTTCTAAGACCACCCAGATGTGATTTACCCCCTGATGCATCACCAGCGCTGAAGGGACCAATTTTGGCCATTTTTGCCCAGTCCTGCCCACCCACTGCCACAAATGTTGTGCTCCAGGCTCTCTTATTTATCCTTGTTGAGCCACCTTTTTGTGGTTTTCCGGGATTGTTTGTGCTTGTGCTGTCCCAGGATGGACAAACACGGGGAGGCTCCAGCCTGGAGCAGCGTCCTGGTGGTTCTGACTGGGACAAACTGGGTGAGTCAAAGGCAGCACATGGAACATGTGAATCTGGGAATCCTAAAAGAGGCAGCAGGACTCACTCAGTTCCTTTTCCTCCCCCCCTGAGCTGTCCTTGTGGGAACAGCAAGATGGGAATTGCCTGGAAACAAAAGGGGTGCCAGCCCCAGATTTCCAACAGCACTCCAGCAATTCCTGGCAGCCTCCTCCCTGTGTCCTCCAAGGTTTCCTGCACAGGAACGACACTTGGAAGTGTGGATGCCAGCCTGGCTGACAAGGCAAGGGCGGGGTGATCACATGCTCCTGATTTCTTTGCCACATTTAGCTCCAGACTCGCAGGGCTCGGGGGTGGAGCGACCCTGCCAAAACCCGAGCTGCTGCTGGGAGCACATCATCCCCTCCAGCCTGGTGGGTAAAAGCTGAGTAAAGGCAGAGCTGACAGACTGGAGTTGGCTTTTTTTTCCCTTTTTTTCGTGACTAAATCACTGCCCTATTGATGACTAATTAAAATGAGTGAGGTCCAAATGGCCAGAGTCTTTAATGAGGCCAATTAAGGATCCGAATATTTTCATACCGTGCCCGTTTTCCTAGAAAGACTAAGCAGCAATGGAGGCCCCAGCTCCTGCTCCAGACCCAGGCCAGCAACTTGATCCTGGAGGATTTAATAAATAAAAGGTCAGACGTGATAAGGAAGAACCCAGTGTAGGTTTCCAGCAGGTGTGTCCTGCCTCAGCCTCCAAGATTCCTGCCAAAGCTCACCCCTGAACACCTTAAAGCCCTTTACTGGGAGGGGTGTCCAGCTTCACTGTCTCCATTTGGTGGGGTTTTTTTGGTGCTCTCCTGAGTCACGGTCATGAGGAGAGGAGCTGTAACTCCATGAAGCAGAATTTCCTATTTCTAACCTGGGCACGGGGCGGCTCACGAGGTTTCCACCCTTGTTTTGCAGGTTTGCAGGAGGGTGTCCAAGCAACTGCTCTGGAGTGTTTATTTGAGCTCCAGGAGCTTCCTGAGGCTCTGTTGTCCCCAGGGCAATTTCTGTCTGGCCACCTGAGGCTTGCAGGACCTCCATCCCTGCCTTACACCACCACCTGAGGACCTCTGGAGGTTTGAGCCTCTTGTTTTCAACAAAACTGCCATGAAAACACTTGGGTTTTACAGGTGGGGAATGCAGGGGGAGAAGAACTTCTTGTATTGCACAGAAGGCAGGAAATAAAAGAGAAGATTCCCAATTTCCCAGCTCAGGATGGAATTTAGGTGCCAAATCAATCCACTTGCTACTGCTCTTCATGAGGGAAGCAAACAGAATCCAGTTCTTTTAAGGATCAGGTATCTGCACCTTCACTCTGATTATGAAATGCTCTTGGGCAAAGAAAACCTGATTAAAGTGCTTCCAGTGGGGATGTTCAGATGAAAAACTCCCAAACTTGCAGCCACTCCTGCTGCCAAGTGACTTGAGGGATGCAAAATTTCTCTCAGTCCTGAACTGGTCTGTGGGCACAGGATTTAAACATTGTTCTGTTTTATAAATGAAAACCCCAGTTTTTAAAAATCCTTCTATTCCAAACCATGTTTGGGTTTTTTTGGTTTTTTTGGGTTTTTTTAAGAAGCAGATTTTTGGATTTTGAAAATCCAAAGGGCTGGATAAAGAGTCCATTTTAACATTTCCAATTTTAGAGTAACTCCACCTGACCGTCAGCTGGGTTTCAGGGTGGGTGAGGTGCCTCAGGTGAGGGAGGTCTCTCCCCTGGGAGTGGCAGCTCAGGGATTTTGACATTCCAGGACATTCCAGAATGTCCAAGGGCTGCTTGGAAAGGAGCACGTCTGAGTGCACTGGGCTGGATCAACCACAGGCTCTGTGAGGTTTGTGGTGTCTGAGTGGAACAATGGCAGCCCCAGTCCACGGGAGATTTCCCGGATCTGGAAGGTTTGTATGGATTATATACATTCCACGAAATACCCTGAGAGCTCCAGGAGAGCTGGAGGGCAGTGGGATCCTGGGATGTGTGGGAAATCACATCAGTGCTGACAGAATTCCTGGAACTCTGACCCTTCCCAATTGTCCCAGGAGTTTGGGTCCCAGTCCTGGTGAGGGCCAGTGCAGAAAACAACGATTCTTGTGATAAAAGACCTGGGTTGTTTGAGTCTTTTCCCCTCAAAAATCACAGGAAGAGCAGGCTTTAGGAAAACTGGGGCTCTAAAATGTTCACCTTGGCTGCTAAAACTCCCAAGCTGTCCCAGAAGTGATTCCCTGCTGGAAGCATCGCTGGAGTTTCCAACACGTGAGGGGCAGGGAATATCTGGGACAATGAACACCCAAATGAACAGAAATAAATAAGTCTGGAGAGAAAGCCCTGGGGTGAGGAGGGGAGACCAAATTCTCCACCTGATGCTGAGAGGCACTTGCTTTCCTTCAGGACAGAAAAGTGGGAACGAAGTGACAAATTTCACATCATTTCATGCAAAAAATGTGTGAAGGGGGCAAAGTGAATATCAGAGAGGAAATGCCTGCCTGGGATGTATTCCTGGGAAAATGGGGATTTACAGGGAGAGTCAGAGAGCAAAAACCCACGGGCCCTGAGGGTGAGGGAGCAGACAGAGCCTTGCAGGAAGCACAAGGCCATTCCAGGGCAGAAACATCTCCTGGGAATCTCTGACGTGTTTTGGGGCTAAACTGAGGCAAACAGGAAAAGGACTTAGGGCAGGGGAGACCCAGCCCAAAACCCCCGAGGTTGGGCTCCCTTTGTAGCTATTTGTGCTGCTGGGTAGGGTTTCACTCGTGGTTTCCATTCTTCCCCTCATCCTTAAAAAATGTGACGAATTCCAGAAGGTTTCTGACCAGTCCAGCCCTGCAAAACCAGCTGAGCCTCCTCATTCCCTCATCCCAGCTCCAAACTGGGCTTTCCATGCTGGACATCCCGAGTGCCTTGGGATTTCCCAGCTGCTGGGGAGCTACCAGGCCTATTTCTCCATTTCTTCCATTCTTCCCCGATTTATTTTGGTGATTTATTCCCTGATTTGTTGATTCATTAATTCATTATTCCACCAGCAGCTCCATCTCAGAGCTCTGAGAGCTCCCTGGCCAGGCTGATTTTTGGGATGTCCTCTCAGGGTTTGATCCTCTCTCCCAGCTGAGTTTGAAGCAGGGAGCAGAGCAGCTCCTGGCGTGGAGTTTTCCCAGCAAAGACACATTTTGGGGAACAATTCAGCTCCCTCACCAGCTGCTGGAGCTGCCTCAGGCACCTTCTCCTTTTAGAGGGGAAAAGAACACACTGGAAACACCAACCAGCCTCAGTCTGGTCACCTGCACCCAGCTGGAATCCAACAAAGAGATGTCTGAACATTTTTATTTCTGCAAAACTAAACACGAGAGCTCCCTGTGACTGGCTTAAAACATTATTATTATCATTATCATTATCATTATCATTATCATTATCAATTATTATCATAATCATCATCATTATTATTATTGGTATTTTTATTACCTTAAATCCAAACTTTACAAAAGGACAGATTCTGAGTGGATCCAAACAAAGCCTTTTGGAGCAGGAGTGAGAGGGCACTGAAATGGTTGGAAGAGTCCATCCACTAATTCTTCCCAAATTAAATTATTTTAGTTTGAGATGTGAATTGAGTGTTGAGAGATGCCCCTCACTCTCTGTCAGCTTTGGAAATGCCACGGAGAAAAAAAACCAAAACTCTCCACAGTGAGCAGATACACAGAATCTGTTATCTTTTTGAGATAAGATCATGGAGAGAAGCTTTCCCAACCAGAATGTGGATATCAGCAGCCAGGTCCTTCAGAGGGAACCAGAGTGTGGAGGTGACAGAACTCCTGGGTGTGATTTTATGGATTGTGTGGATTCTGTGGATCTTGTGGATTGTGTGCATTGTGTGGATTTTATGGATTGTGTGGATTGTGCAGATGGTGAGGATTGTGTTGATGCTGTGGATTGTGTGAATTTTGTGGACTGTGTGGATTTTGTGGATTTTATGGATTGTGTGGGATTGTGTGAATTTTGTGGACTGTGTGGATTTTGTGGATTTTATGGATTGTGTGGATGGTGAGGATCGTATTGATGGTGTGGACTGTGTGGATTGTGTGAATTTTTGGGATCGCGTGGATTTTGTGCATTGTGTGGATTGTGCGGATGGTGAGGATTGTGTTGATGGTGTGGAGTGTGTGAATTTTTTGGATTGTGTGGCCACCACAAAGCTTCTCCTTTGCCAGAAGGAGCCAAAACCCAGTGGCTTTTACACTCCGTGGCTAAACCCCGCCCTGGTCCCACCAAAATGGGCTAAAATCCATCGATTCCCAGGAGCAGAGGATCTCCCTCGGGAATTTTTCACACCTCCAGCAGATTAAAGCTTCCCTGCACTAAGCAAATCCCCCTGACCCAAAGGGACCCTCCAGGCCAGGAGCTCCAAATCCTCTCGGAGCACGCTCAGGCCGGCGCACTTTCAATCCGAATTGGGCATTCAAATCCCTGGGAGAAGCTCCTGGAACTGTGGAGCTTCCCACTTCTCCGAGTGGGAATCAGAGGCCTGGTTCCATGGCAGCTCGAGCTGGGCTGGTTTTACAGACCTGCAATGGAATCCATGAGCCGCTCGCTCCCAGAATTTCCAACAAATGTCACCGAGGTTTGGATTTTTTTATTGGAGGGAAACTTCAGGCTGAGTTTTCAACAATAAAAGCTGTTTTAGTGCCTCTCCCCCGCTGCCAAATTAGTGCTGAGTGTGCTTTGCTTTGCTCCTCTGTTTTGCTTTATGTGCCTGAGTTTCCTAAAAAAAAAATGGGGAAGGAGCAGGGAGGGAACATGGAGTTTTTTCCAAAAAAAGTCATGAATCCTAATGATAAATAGAAGCGAAGGATCTGTTCTCTGGGGTGCCACAGGAGAGCAAGATGTTCCTACAAATTTATAACAGAGTAAGAGGAGGAAAAATAATTTTCTATCAACTTCCATCAGATTTATTTAAAGAGGAATCAATGAATAAATAAACAGCTCATTAGGCTGCCCTGAAGTGTTACTTAGAAATGATTTTAGGAACGTTCAGAGCAAAGTCTGAGCTAAGAACTGATCCCATTGAGCCTCCCCAGCACTCTTTGGCTTCTTTTCCACTAAACAAGCAGGGCTGGTCTTCGACAGAAATACTGGGGATTGAGAAAATTAAAATATTCCAACAAAATGCCTGGTTTGCTGGAGAAAATCAGGTTTTTCTTAAATAAAAGATGCATCCTGGAAAGCAATAAAGGTTTCTTGTCTTTGCTGAGAGCTAAAACATTTCATAAAATGCCTAAAAAGAGTCTGTTCAGAAGGAAAATCTCCAGGGTTTTTGGAAAAGTGTTTCAGCTGTCTCCTTTTTGGTCTGTGGGTGACTGGGATGGGAAAACTGGGGCTCCTGGGATGGGACATCCCAAGATAAGGTGTGAAAATTGTCCTTTAATTCATCCAAACTGCAGCTCCCCAAACTCAACACCACCAACCTCTCACCTTTTCCAAGAAGTTAAAATCCAATCAGTTTTAACCCAGCCAACTCAGTAATGTTATTTTCCCTTCCCTTTCCATGACCCCCACCAAACCCTGGGATATTTGGAGCCCGGGGAACATTTGCCATGAGGGAATGGCACGGAGCTGGCCTTGGGATTGGAGCTGGAGGATTTATGGCTAAATTAACATTACAAATGGAAACTGTCCTGCACGAGCCCTCGGTGCTCTGACAGCACAGTCAGCACATCCAAGCGGGGCTGGAAAAAATTCCCTCATTCCCTCGATCCTTGAGGGTTTGTTTTGATCTTCCCTGGAGTTCCTCTGTCACAGAAATCATCCCCTGCTCGTTCTGCAAATGATCCCCTGCACGTTCTGCAGCTTCGACGTTTTCTGAGCTTCTTGTAAACAGGTTATTTTGGGGGATCCCTGGATTTTCCTACTGAATTCAGGAGTTTTCCCTGCCTGTACTAAGTTGTCCCATGGTTATCCCTGAGCAGTGGCTTCCAGAGCAGTTGGGTTCCCCCTGGATGAAAAGCTCTCTATAAACCTAAGATCATTCCCATTTAACGTTCCCCTTTTTAAATTCCATGTTTACAGGGGGTCCCCACCCTTATTTCTTGTTCAAATCGGGGTGCTGACAACCTGTGGACATGGATTTTTTTGGGTATCTGTGCACAATTACAGCAGTGGCTGAATTTTTTGGAGGAATCCCAGGATTTACTCATTATCACTTCAACCACGATCCACAAAGGAGAGGGCACAGGGGGAAACATCCAAGGAAAATAGATAAAATCTTATTCCCAATGTTTCGACAAGGCTGCCTTGTGTTTACAGGACGGGGTTCCTGCTGTGCAGGAGAAAGAAAGTTTTGATTTTTTATTTTTTTTTCCTAAAAAAAGAGGAGCAATTGGCTTTCTATGACCTTTTTTTAATGGATTCTCCAGAAGGAAATGCTGCACTGTGGGGAAAGGGAGCCTGGAGCAGAGCAGGAGGGTTGGGGCGATGCCCTGCAGGGGTTGTGACTCCCTGACCACACCTTCCCAAGGAGCCTGAACCATCCAGCCAAGGAAAAGAAAACCTGACATCAAAATCCCCCCTAAAACTCCACTTTGGGAAGTTGGGATTGGGGCTTGGTCCTCTCCCAGCTGGACAATTTTCCCCAGGTCCTGAGCTCTTGGGGTATCTGTTTTTCAAGATTTTGGTGGTTGAGAGTTTTTTGCCCCCCAAATGAGCCTGAGCCAGATGCAAGAACAAAGCAGAGTCTTCAGGTTCTTGTTTTTCAAAGTCTTTTGCTTTGTTTATTATTTCTTATCTTGCAATTTGTTCTGTGCCTGGCCGAGATCTTCACAGCAGCTCGGGCAACAAGAGACTCCCCCTCCAATGGGGCGTAATTATTACATATCTTATTTACAGTTACATAGCAATACCTGTCATCTATCAAACAGCCCATCTCTACTCTGCCCCAATCTCCTTAAACCACTCTGTGCCAC
>VYXD01003209.1:0-42631 GCA_013397195.1 Hylia prasina
GTTCACACCACAGGCAGGCCTCCCTCATAGCACTCCCTGAATCCACTGATAAGCTCAAACACTCCGGGCAGGAATGGGTCTGTACAGACACATCCTTTTTGGAGGGCTCCACTTGGTCGCTTACACTTATACCAACCACAGCTTTTGACCGTGTAGAAACCATTACTAACAGACACCTCAAAAGCAACCAGGCAGCAGAAACACCCCAGACAACACAGAGGATACCTTACCAGCAAGAAAAACTTGCAATCCTGCCTGCTTGCCCTGCCTGCGTGAACTGCCATGCAAACTGCCTTGTCCTCGCTACACCCCTGTTTGCCCGCTCCTGTTCGCCGTGCTCCCCAGAGCCCTCTTATAATCAGCCACTCAGCAACGATGCAGGAAGCTCCACCCCCTGGTCCTCATGACTCACAATGCCACAATCTTCCTCTAAAACTCTCTCTGTACACTTAAAGGTAATTTAATCTTTACTCTCGTCGTGTGCATTTTGAAATACTTTTTTTGACTGCACCATTTGTTACATTATTTTGAAACGTACTAAATTTAATAAAAAGTGAAAGTCTCTCCCTGCAGAATTGAAAACCCAAATAAATTATAGATAGCATTTGATATAGAACAGAATTAGTGATATCCTTATAATCTGTGCATTGGCATTTTCTGACATTACCTTGTCTTTATTTTGGATTTGAGACCAGTGCTTAGACTTAAAATGCATGACTTTACTTATCATAATTCTACAATTATATTGCAGTGATAGAAGTACCTAAAATGTAAGTTGGCTAACCAAATACAAGTTTATACTGTTGGATTAAAAAAACCTCAGGCTTTCTTAAAAGTCTAATGGAATATCTAGTGATGCCTGATTGCTGTGGTCTAATTGATATGACTGGACAGCTCTTACATGTTTAGAGGCACTGTTTAGATGTTTAAATCACTTAGAACAGAATGTGTGAATTGGATGGTAATTTAGACTAAAAATTTCATAATTTCAGCAGCTAGACACTAGGATGTGGAAAGGCATGTTATATGAGAGAGAGTAAAATATCTAGGGACATCCCTAGGTAGAGGAGTATTACAGGAGAACAAAAAATAGAAGCTGAGTGAATGAAGAAGCAGCTTAGCTATATTGCAAATTATGTGGTGATTTGATTTGATAGAAATCCAAGTTATATTTGTGATCTCTAATTTCTGATTGCTGTCCATTGTGCTTGTAGTATCTTGGTCCTGAGTAGATTTACAAAACATTATCTTTAGATTTCCTTCATTATTCAGTTGTAACCAGTTCTTGCAAAAGCAAGATTTTTCTTTCCAGGAGCAGAGACAACTTTGCATAGGATGAAATGTTGTATACCAGAAAGATACAACAGTTGCTGTTTAAGAAATGCTGAAAGTGCAAGACAGCTCTTCAACTTCCACTGGGTTACAGCTAGAAAAGCCTTTAGGATTTTTTTTTTTAAACTTTTAAATTATGTATTGGTTTTTCTGTGACCTGTGTATGATGTGTGGGAAACAATCATGAACAAGTGCCAAGTTAACACTTCTATTTTATGATCAGTTCATACATTGCATCTTTCTATACTTGCAAGATGGGCTGCTTCAGCTCAGATGATTATTATGGTATTGGAATGATCTTGCTGTTAAAAATCAGCTTGTGAATACCCTTTTTTTTGCTTGAAAAAGCAAATTCTGTTTCACTGCATTTTGTTGGAATTTAAAGGAAATGTATTGTTTGATTGTTTGCTTTCACTGTGTAGTTACAACAGTATAGTTTGTTTTTCTTTCATTTAGCAAATGTATTCATTGACTCAAATGCATTTAATTATGATACGTATGAAAATGCATACTGATTTGGGGAAGATAAATTTCTCATGACTCAATTCTTCATAAGGCATTTTAATGAATAATTTCTATTTTATTAACTAAATCCTTTATTTGTTTTCAGCAAACTTTATTTACTGTTCCTTTGTGGCAGATCCAGACTTTCAATCAGGTTGGGAATGACCAGTGTGGTTGAACACACATATCAAGCCATTTTTGACAGTGTAAAACCTTGAGCAGGGAGTTTGAACTGTATGTTCTCCAAAATCCCTTTCATCTTCACCCACTCACTATATCTGGAAAGGCTTCTTGTATTGCCTGCTTTTAGAAGGAAAAGTTTAAGGAAGGAGATGCAAAACACGATCATGCACAATGCTGCTGGATTTGCATTAATTCTGCATTACTACAGAAAGTTTACTGGTAATTGTTTCTCTAGTAGCTGGCTGCACATGTTTTGGGTGCAACATGTAGTGGTCTGGCCTGAAGTGATGCAAAGTAATCAAAATAGAGTCTTTGGGCTGTTTGTGAAAATACCTATGGTTGTTCTGGAAGCTATCCTACATTTGCACACTTCTCAGTGAAGTGGAGAAAGCGGCAAGTAGGAAGGAATCACTGGCCTCACTACCACACTACCTGTGTTTGTCTTTTTGAATTTATGGTGGAAGTGACGAGCTGGAGACCGAAAACAAATGCATGGGAATTCATACTTAAGCCTTTTTTGGGAAATAATTCCCAACTGTTGTTTGCATGTCCCAGTGGCAGAGATTCTTAAGTTTCTTTGATACATTCTACTGTGGCAAATTTTCTTTCCAGCTCTATGGATATTGACACCAAAGCTCTCTCACTGCAATTTAGTCTTTTTAGTAGTTTTACCATAAAAAAGGCAATGGAGCACAGATCTCTCTTGCAACAGTTTTCTGAATCTCTCAAATGGTGAAATATATATACCCTTGATCAATTCTTTTATTATAAACAGATTATTTTTTATTTTTTTTAGTTCATGGTATTCTCTGAATGTTACTTCATGCTCCTGCTTTTCCCTGAATTAATTTCAGTTTGTGTACATTTGAAGTAACTGAAATTGGACACAGCTGATGATTTTTATTCTACAAATAAGAAACGCTAAACAAAAAACCTGTCTTGTATGCAGCACTTCTGTTAATGCACTAGAGAGGGCAGCATCATCCCACTGTTGATTCAATTAGTGGCCTGAAGTAGGTTCAGGATCCTTTTCTACAGAAAGGGGTCACCTCTGAACATTTCAGCATTAAATTTCTTTCAGTGCTGGTGGAATGGTTCCTTTGTTGGCAGTGGCTTTGTTTTTGTTTCCTCCAAATCTGGGACTATTTTTCATTCTGTAGCAAAGGAAAAGGAAGGGGAACTATGTGCATTTGAAACACTTGATATCAGGGTTCTGAGAGGTTGATTGCTTTTTTTTATGTTTTTCTTCTTGTTTCTGCTCTTCTGCATCCCCGTCACCCCTACCTCCCAAAATCTGTGACACTGAAAAAGAGATTAAAGAACAGCATTAAAGACTCTGCAGAATCTGACTGCAGAGGTCACTCTTCTATAGAGAAAAGAAAAATCTAAGACTTTCTTTTTTTCCAAGGAGAAAATGAAAAAGTTTCAGGAAAGAGGACCATAATGCAAATCTTTCTATTGGAAAGTCTCTGAAAAGAACAAAAGCTGGCTTAGGCAGATCAGAGAATTCTTCATTCATTTTTATGGGAGCAGGGATAGCTCTTTAGTCTTGGGGCCAGAGCTTATGGAGAAGAATACAGCTTTTTTTTCCCATAGGAACATTTGAATCTCTTCCTTGGCTTCTGTTTCAAATCCCATTTCCCAAAGAAACACATGAAAAAGGATGAATACATCTACATGTAAATCTGTCATTATTGTCATACTATGAAATTGTCCTTAAAAATAATAAACAGAGTCAACCTAACAGTTTCCAGACCATCTAGTATTTTCTGCATCCTGTTCAGGTCTTGTCTGCTGTAACTAAATGATGGTCTATGACAGGAACCTTAAAATAAATAAAAATAAAAATGATGAAATGTTTGCCTGTTACATGGATATTGCATGAAGGAGGGAAAAAGTGGGGAGGGTGGAAATTGCTTGTGTAAGTATCTTGCCTGGATTGCCCTTCAAATATATTGTAAGTCTAAGGCAAAAGCAGTGATACAGGTTTGTTAGTCACAGTAATATTAATATGCAATTGACTTCATTTGTGTGCAGCATTGTGTTAACTTTACAAGATGTTTTTCCATGGAGAAGTGATGTTCATGAAACAGTGGTTACAAGGCACATGTCATTTTTATCACTCATGTTTGTAACAGTGAAATGTCTAAGACAGGTCAACATAAATGTTACTCTGTCTGAGTCCTCAGCACCCTGTATGGGTGGGTGAGGCACACTGTTAAATACGGGTTAACTTAGTCTGGATAAAAACAAAATGTAATTGTATTTGGAGTTTTCATTACAATTACAATAAGATGCTGTGCTGCCTACTAGTTGTCATGTTGCCTTGTCTGTGGCTATGAGCACAGGATTGTGTGAGGATATAAAACTACTAATATTTTTACATGGAAAAAATCTCCTTTTACTGAAAAACCATATAACCTTATTTTTCTTCCCCTCTAACGAACTCTGAATTTCCTAGCCTTTAAAGCTTGTTATTGAGCTACAGTCACTTCAGAGACTGGTATTGAGGGGAGGATAAAGAAACAATGGCATTGTTATATGGGTAAAATTGTCTTAAGAATAAAGATGGTATTTATTGCAAAAATAAACTCAGTTACTGGAAATTCTTCCTCCACCTGTCAAGTTTTTGTTGACATGCAAAACACATTTTAAGTAAGTAAATGAATTAAAATATAAAGCAAAGAAACAAACTGACATATGCCTCTGGCCCATTTTTAGTTTCAAATCAGTTCTGAAATTTGAGATTGAATACACTTTCTTTCCCACAAAATACCTAGGTATGCTGGTTTATAACTTATAATTTATCATTTGCAACAGCTGCTAGGTTCTGAATTTTCATAAGCCCTGACTGCTGTGAACAGTGCAATTCCAGTTTTTATAATGTTAATAAGAGGTGTTACTCTCTTCAATCTTTGTGTTCTTTCATTAAAAGCAGTGAAAACACTAGCCTAAAAAACCATATGAAACATTTAAAAGAATGGTGAGCAGACTTATCCTTATGCTACTATTCTACATGTTTAATTTGCAAAATGGAGTCTTGCTCGGTCTCTCTCAGAGCAATATCTCTTTTAAAAATCACATCTTAGTCTTTTTAGTTCTTGACTATCTTTATTGCACATTGCTATTGGGCATCCCATCAGGATGGAGTTAAACACTTTGCTGACAAAGCTGAGGACAAATACTATCTTTCTTTGCTTAAGTATATTTAATGGTGAATATTTATGGACCAATCTTATTCAACAATGTAGGCTAATTCTGAAGCAGGCTGGAATTTTGGAATTTTCACTTTTGGAGTAATCAGTGCTTTGTTTGTTTGTTTTGTTTTGTTTTGTTTTGTTTTGTTTTGTGGTGGTTTTTTTGGTGGGGGCGGGGGGGGGGTTTTCTGTGAGTCTTTGGATTCTACATATTTGTCTTCAAAATAACAGAACAGCATTATCCTCTTTTTCAACTTGAGTCCAATATCAGGTGTTAAACTGTGATCCTGCTGTCACAAGAGCTTTTATTGCTGTTTCTGAAAACACAGAACTCTTGAAGTAAAATCAGTAGAGCACAGCCTGGTACCTCGGGAGGGGCTGTCACACCTGGTGCTGCTGCCTGTTGGTGCAGGCGTGGGGGTTATCATGACCTTGCTGTATACTATATTCCAAAGGCAGCCAGCTGAATGCTGCTGCTGGACCAGGAATTGGCTTCTGCTGGCAAGCAGGAATGCCTGCTCTCATTTACAGAGGTCTTTGTCACAGTCCCTTGAGTCTCTTCCAGTAGCAGCACATAGGTTAAATACTGTACCAGTAATAAACCCCCACAAAAACTGCATAATTACCATTGTTTATTAGTAATTATGCTGCAAAGGTTTATTACTTTTTTCAGAAGCAAGTTGAAATATGCTCCTTTTTAGAATTGCTGAGTTTTACAATTCAGAACATGTATGATAGTTCCAATAATGGAATGATTTATGTGGCACCTCAAACCTTTGGTTTATGGAAATTATTTGCATTACCAACTACTGTGGGCACAAGTGTGAGAGAGAGTAATACCATTGTTACAGAGCAGGGAAATATACACAAGAATTGGAGATACAGGAATGGCTAAGAGGGTCCACAAGGTTATCATCCAAATCTTGGTCTTGAAAGTTTGTATTTCTTCACAGAAACTGACAGTGAAGAGATTTCATAAGAGTTTCTATTATGACAGCTTCTACGCTTGTGGTTTCATTTTGTACAGCCTTGCTATTTTGAACAATACTTTATATTTTAGTTCTGAAAGTTTTACTCAGCAGTGGATATTTAAGGAGTTGTTCAGCTTTTTGTATGCCATTCCCAGAGGAGAAGTGTTGGCTGGTGTATCAACACCATATGTATTTCTCCTGCTGATTCATTAGATGTAAAATAGTTCAGATGTTGGAATAACACTTCTCATTGCTAATGGATATCTGTCCTGACACCTAGTGTGAAAGGGAATCTTCTGGAGACTTTGGTATATAGTTAGGGGTTACTTAGTAGAACTCTCTGACCTTTTCCCATATTCTATGTTTAAAATATTAACAACTCACATTTTAAAATTCATTACCAAAGTCAGGTTTTTCCCTCTTGCCCTCAGTTATTCAAGACATGTATTTTTGTTGCTGTTATTCTGGTTTTGTAATTCAGATTCAAGATTCACTAAGTCATATAGTGAAATAAGTTCTTTTCATCTTAGAGGCTACTAGTATAGCATTTAATTATTTTCATAGCAAAGTAATATACTGTATTAATTAAAGCCGTTGTACTTCAGTGTATTTACTGCTGCAGCTGGTATGGCTATGTGTTTGAATGTTTAGGCTGATTACATGGATCTCTTTTGGCATATAAATACTTTGACATATAAATACCTAAGCACAAGTACAGGTTGGTAGAGGATGGGTTGAAAGCAGCCCAGAGATGAAGGATTTGGGAGTGCTGCTGGATGAGCAGCTGGATGCAGTCCAGTTGGACACAATTGGAAAACCAGTTGTGTCCTGGACTTCCATCAAAATCAGTGTGATCAGTGGGATGAGGGAGGGGATTCTGTCCTCTGCTCTGGTGAGACCCTACCTGCAGGGCTGCATTCAGTATCTAGGTCCCCAGAGCAGGAAGGACATGGACCTGCTGGAGCGAATGCTGAGGAGAGTCACAAAAATTGTCATAGAACTGGTGCACGTCTCCTATGAAGAAAGGCTGAGAAAGCTGAGGATGTTCAGCCTGGAAAAGAGCAAGCTCTAGGGAGACTTTATTGCAGCCATCATGTACCCAAACAGGGCCTATAAGAAAGCCAGAGAAGTACTTTTGACAAAGGCGTGTAGTGACAGGACAAGTGGGTATGGTTTTAAATGGAATGAATGTAGATTTATATCAGATATTACCAAGAAATTTTTCACCGTGAGGGTGATGAGGCATTGGCACAGGTGGATGCCGCATCTCTGGAGATGTTCGGAGTCAGGTTGGATGGGGCTTTGAGCAGCCTAGGCTGGTGGGAGGTTCCTTCCCATGGCAGGGGACTTAAAACTAGATAATCTTTAGGGTCCATTCTGAGCCATACCATTTTAGAAGTCAATATTGAAAACAAAGTGTCATCTAAGGGGAAAAATAATAATTATGGAATGAAACTGAAAGACATCTTGAGCTGTGTGATTGTTATATGCAGCTTTATTGTACTTGAGTGGTTTACCTTTGCTATTGCAACTAAGTTTTTGACCAGTATCTGTACTCTGAGAATAATGAACTTTTTTATTTGATCTCTTTACAAAGTCTTCCTCATTTTTGTTATATTTCATCCTAAGACTTTTCTGTAATGCTTCCTCTGACATTTAAAAAGCAATTTTATTCCCTAACTGCCATTGTATTGCAATCCTGTGCAAGCCGGGCTACTTATGTTGCTAATGTAAATAAGCTTTCCATTCCCAGAAATTCCTAGCATCCTTTTCCTGTTTTTCTGCCAACTTGAATCATATTTTTTGCAAATGGATCACCGGATTTGCCTGTCTCAGTTCTGATGAGGTCTTACTGGTACCCTGTGCTGTGGTTTACAGAGTGTTCCAGTAATTTAATGGCTGTGTTCCTGCTCTTGTCCTGTACTTTGTAAGATAGTAAAACTTGTGTCATCCATGTAGTCAGTGTCTGTGTTCTCATCACTTAGCAATCTGAACCTCTTATTTGTTTACTTCTAACTTCAGAAAAAGCAGCAGAGGTATAAAGGTAATTTCTTCCCTGCTAATCTTGAGAGCAGGATGTAGAGCATTCTGTAAATCCTTGACTAGATGAAAGCTACAGAATGAGTTTGCATACCATCTGGCAAAGAGAGTCCATGTAAGAAAGAGAAGTCATAAATGCCTTATCTTATTTGGACCAAACAAGTGTGTGCACACAGGTGCAGCCTATTAAGGATTGTACTTAATTGTTACCCGTTCATTAGCTTTCCAAGTTTTGTTTTCTTTTATTTTCCAAGAAAATTACATACTCAGTAATATGAAAGATCTGTTTCCTTTGACTGCCGTACAAATTCTCAGATTTTTTTGTTGGTTTCCTGGTATGTTTTAAGAAAATGTCAGAATCTTGCCTTTCAAGCCCTGAACTGTTCAATATGATTTCACTGTTGTTCTTACAAGTTACTGTGTGGGAGCTCTGATCCAACAGACCATTTATATGTGGTACAAGTTACACCTGTGTTACTTCTGTTTCCTTTCATGGGACTACTCAGATATTTGAAAATGATTGGATTTGTATATTCTGTTGAGTTGGAGCCACCAGGCTCAGAAGATAAAAATTACTGTATCTTCCTCAAAATTGTGTGGGGAATTTATGTTCGTATTTTCTTAAAGCTTATCCATTCATCACTTCAGTGGAGTACTGAGAAAAATTACTAATATTTTCTGGGTTGCTAAGTTTTGTTTTGCTTGTGGTTTTGTTTTAGTTTGTTAGTTGGTTCTTTTTTTTTGTACTCTTGTTGGTACATCTTGTTGGATGATGAGATTACTTCCATGCCTGAAAGCAAGGGAATCTTACATGCTAAATGCATATACTTCAAAGCACTCTAGGCTCACCTGAATCGTTACTTTAAACAATTGACAATATTAAATAGATCCATACTTTGATAAAAGTAGTTTATTAGCTGTTAGAAGTCTTGGAATATTGAAACCTGTCATTAATATACAATAGTATTGCAGCAACAGGAACTGCATCTGTTGAGATCTTGCACATTTTGTCACCTTTTAAAATGATTGTCTGAAATGATGGATTTGCTATATTTTCAGAAAAAAATGTCTTTGAGTAACATCTCTCTTGATAAAATTCTGGTGGTATGTGAGCCTGTATTGACTCATCAGAGACATACAGAGACTCAGTTCTTTTCTCTGAAATTACTGAATAAATGAACGGTAATAGGTGACTCTGTTGTTGTTTAGGGTTTTTTTTCACCTTTAGTAAATGCATCAGTATACAAAGTCCACTTGAAATATATTGAAAAAGCAGTCTAAATAAAGAATTCAAGCCATTTAACTGAAATGTGATTGAAACTATTTACTTCAAGTATAGCCAAAAGAAGTTACTTTTGGTCTTAGGAAAACAGGCTGTATGTCAGGCTGGCAATTTTACAGGAGTGACATTTATGAACAATAGTGTTACAAGAACTCTTACAAGATAAAGACATGTTAGCACATATGTATTTCATGAATATCATAATGTTTAGGGAATGCTTAAGCATAAGTGTACAATCAGTGTTTCAGATTTGCCTTACCATCTTATTGAGAGGAAAGTGCATGACAAATATAACCCAGTTATTTTAGCTTTAAACTAATATATCCAGTGTCCTCTGAATGGTTTCCTTTTTTATCCTTAGCTTTTTTTTTGTATTCTTTATTCTTGACATTTTGTAAATTGACATGATATTATGTATATTAAGAGCTGGATTGTTAAGAAACAGGAATTTATCTTTATGAAAATGTTATGTTCAGAAATAAAGCCTTTCTTTAATACCTATAAAACTCAAGATCACTTTTCCACCTAATTTCTAGCACTTAAATTATCTTTCACTGTGCACTTCAACACGTTGTAGGTCCCATGATTCTCATGACATATTTTGTTTTATTTATATCTGAACTGAGGCTAGAGGGCAAAACTATAATTTAACTTTATGGGGTGATCTTAAAGAAACTGAAGCAGACTGAGGAGATGAAGTACTATTGCTACTTGTTCTTGAAAAGGATACCTCTTCAGTTTTGAAGATAAATGATACAATGGGGTGCAAATCTAAAGAAACTTACCTGTGTGGAGTGAATAATTGGTGTCTGTTATCATTTAACTTTCCCTTGGACACTGACCACCTTTCTAAGAATGTTTTGTGAGAAGGGTTATGTGATAAAATGAAAATGGAGATCCAAGAAATCCTACTTTTAGTATTCCTTGCCGAAGTGTGAAAAAAATTCTGTTTCTGAATTCCTTTGTAATCCCCATTGTGGTTCCCCCAAGTATCTGGAGAGGTGCATGGCTGATGGCACCAGCCTTTGGCTGCAATCCAGCTGTCAAGGAAAGCATCCAAGTTCATGGGATAAAGCAGTAGGAGCAGTATTTCATAAATACAGTGCTGTTCCTGCCTCAGCAAGCCTGAATGTCCCCTTCTGTGTGATTTTTTACTCCTTCTTAGCTACCCAGTATCTCTCAAGCCTCCATAGAGTAAACTCAGGCCCTGGTATTTTCATCTTCCTCCCAGCCATGTGTTGCTTTATGGTACTGTAATGATGAATCAAATCTTCTTGTTGGAAGCCTTTTAATAAAGGTGAATTTTAGACTATTACTGACATGCTGAAATGTAGTGACCAAATCTGAGAATCAGATAAGACTGAGAGATACAGAAATGTAGCCAGGACAGTAGGGATGGTCCTAAGAAGACAACTTAAGCAGTTGCTATTGTGAAGTAAGAAGTATTCTGGGAACAGAAAAATTTCCCCAAATTGAATGGAAGAATAAGGGAGTGAGAAAAATAATAAACATTTCCTTAATGAATTGCATTTTGATGGCAGGTTTTACATTTTTATAATGTGTCTCATGTGACTTCCAAAAAAACCAGTAATCTTAACAGCAGATAAGGTTTGGTAGGTGCTATTACATATAATCTTTTTCTAAAAGTGTGTCCCTTATGTTGACGAAGTGGAATACTGCTTTCCCTAATGCTATTTTTTAATGGTAATTATAAAAGTTTTCTAGAAACTCTATAAAAGAAGTTATCATGTAGATGAAAGTGCCATATTTTACAGGAATTATTCTTTCTTAACTGTTCTCATTTGAAAGTTCAAGGATGCTGTATCCTGCTGAGCGACTGGTGTTTCTATTTTCAGTACTTTGTGTACTGCTTGAGTCATATTGATTTCCAAATACTTTTATAGTGTACAAAACAGGAAGAATGTAATAGCCTCATACAGCAACTGAGATGGTGTTTTTTTTCCTAATTAAAGTATTTATTAAAATTGCAACAGGAATTGCTCAATGTAACAAGAAGCTGCATTTTCTCTGTTTGCAACCCAAGCTACTGCTTGAATTGATTCCAGCTGTTTCTTGTTACTGTTCAAGTGCAAGCATTATCTGCTGTGGAAGAAAAGTAAGGGAGATGCTTTTTTTACTGTCTTTTGCAAATGTAGGAACACACAATTTGTGCAGGTGAGAAGTGGTGAAGTCTAGCAATATCAAATTACTGAAAAAATAATATTTTTTCTTGTGTCTGTGTTATCATTGTTTGATCTATTTATTTGAATGTTATTATAATAATTAATATAACGTAACATCAACTTGCTGGTAATTTGGGTACTTTTTGTTTCACTATCCCTGAATATTCTAAAATACACAACTTGGATAGAATTTTGGTTGTGAAATAGTGTTGCCGGTTCACATTTACATGTGGGTTTTGTTTAGGGTTTTTTCAGTGTGAATGCCTGTAATATTTTTACTTCTAATATAAGTTGTGAAATGCAGGAACAGTGTTTTCTGCTTCTAATATATATGGGTACCAAATACTTCCCCTTTTTTTTGGCAAAAAAAAAAANTTTTTAAGTTCTGAGAATTGATGGTTCTGCATATCTGGTCACGTCCTAAGAGTGATCAGCAGTCTGCCAGATTTCCTGCACAGACATTAACAAGTCTGGTGGAAATCATCCGGTAGGATTTATTTTTGTACTTTTAAGAGACTTGATTCATTTTTTCCCCTCACACATGCCTGTGATTTCTCTGAAGTGCAGGGGCAAATATCAGAGGCTGAAGCCATCACCATCAGTGTGCACCTTCCTCCTGGAGCACAGAAAGCTTGTCTTTTGCTGGTTGTGTGGTGCCCATACTGGGAGGGAGAGGTGGGTTCACATGCTCAGTGTTTTGTCTAACAGCATTTTACAAATGTGCCTCTGGTTTTCATGTACAATTCATTCACTGAGTCATGTGTGATTAGACACATCTATTGCATCCACAGAAAAGCATCTGAAGTCATTCCCTGTTAGAAGCTCAGGTCCTACAGAACATATCCTTTATTATTGCTGGTAGAATTCTTGGTTTAAAGAAGGAAGATATCAGTGATAATGTTATATTTGTCAATATATAGGCTTTCTGAATCAGAGGAGTGCAGAGTAGTTTGGACCTTCTCCAAAGCTTGATAAGGTTTGGAGACTGGATTATTTCTGTAGTTGCTTGTAAACTGTAACAATAGCAGCTTAAAAACAGGCAAACCACAGGATAACTTTAGGCATGGTTAAGTTTTAAGCATTTTGCCCCAAACTGCACTATGAACTTGTAAGAGCAGAATACAAAGTCTGAATTTCATAAGGCATAAACCCTGCCTTTATCCATCTTCCTCTTGTACTTCTGATCCCTGCTCTTTCACAACCTTTTAAATACAACCTTTTTGCAAGCTGGTCCTTTGCTATTCTTGCATCCTCTGCTTTTCAGTTCTCCATACCTTTACTAAGATCTCTTTTTCTGGGATAATACTTCAAGAGTGTGAACCAGAGTCTGCTGAACAGCAGAGAAATGGGAGGATGATGTAAGGGCAAAGAAAAAGGTAATTAGAGCATTCTGTATTCAGAAGTATCTCCTCAAAGAATTCACATAAATGGAAAGAAGGATTAGGCCTCTGAATTAAAGGTCTGCCAGGAAATCTGTTGCTTTGAAGACTAAGGAAATAAATGAATAAAAGCTTCACTAACATGGGGTTAAGATTATTCATTGGTGCTCTGTAGTTTTTGAGGATGTAGAGAATAGCTAATACAAAGACTCTAGAAACCAGAAAGTGCAAGATTTAATGTGTTCAGCTTCCACTACAGGATTTTAATTCTGAATTTCTGGAATCATGCCTTGCTCTGTCTTCACATGCTCTACACAGCCTCTGCAGGTGCTCTAACAGCTCTGGGCACAGAACACCTAGGCTCTTTGCCTGACAAAATTTGGATTTTTAAATAGGTATGGTAAGTAGGGGCTTTTCCCAGCACTGATGTTAACTCTTCACAAATTACAGCCGACTTGCCTGGGGTTTCATTCTGAGATGCTCCTTTTATTTCCCCATTGCTATACTTTCAGGATTCATTGTCATATATGCCAGTAGGCTATTAGTAATTCCATGACACGGAGGCATTTTTGTTCATCTCTAGGGAACTTTTCCCACACAATCAATTCAGTTCAGCCCTGAAAGGAGGCATTCTTGATTCCTTGGGATAAATATATACTCTTTTCAAATCACAAGATGCAGCTCCTCCAGGCTGCTCTCACTAACAACTCCACTGGTTGCCACACTGAGTGTTAACATAGTGAATGCAGCTGGAGTGTTTGCAAATATGTGCCGGAATGCAAATGTGTGAATACAGCATAAACAATAACGCATTGTTCTAGTTCATTCACATATCTATTCATGTATCTTCTAGCAATTTTCAGGCCCCTGAGAACCGTCATCTAGTCTGGCGTCCTGGCTATCAGTTGTCTATGGCTTTCTGGGACAGTAGCTTTCTTCAGTAGTTCATCTTTGAGCTCCAAAGAAATCAAAAGATGGGCAGCCTCTACTAATTGCAGAGGTTTTCCTATCCATGAACAGTTGTCACTGAACCATTCCAAGAGACTGTTGGCAGGTCCCTGACTTCATAGCCAAGCTCCCATTGCTGAGGTGATAAGTACATTATTTTTCATTGCCTAAGGCAGAGTCTAAATGCACCTGAGACACCAGTGGCACATTTGAACTGCATTAACTAATGCAGTTCAAATTCAAAACATACGGACTTAAAGTGTGTTCTTTTGTCGTATTTCTTTCCATTTTAACTTTTCATAGGAAAATGTGGAAGAGAGCACTAGGCTTCTTAAAATATATCTTTTAGGTCCAGGTGTGAGATTGCTGAAGTTCTCCTGCTTCATTCGTGCATGGCTCAGCAAGTCCATACAGGCTTACAATTCAGATGGAGTTAGCATATGAGCTGCCTTAAGGGGAGATCTTAAGAGGAGGCAGCTGAGCAAGAATACTTCAGCTGAAAAACATTTTGAGTTCTGAATACTCACTAAGGTCAAAACTTAACAAGGGTTTGCATATTAACTTGTGGCCTATGTTTTTCCAGAGTCTTGGCTATGCCCTTCCTCTGTTAATTTTCTGTATGTGACTGAGCTGTGTTTTGGGAGAGCCAGAGTCTCTAAAGCCTTAACACTTTGTATTAATTTATCCATGGTACTTTGCTGACTTATTACGAGAACAAAGCTTGCCAGTGCTCTCTATTAGCTTTCATGGTTATCCTTGCAAACAGTAATTGATCTTTTGGTGAATTTAAATATCGTTCTTCAAAGGCAGGCATGCTGGGTGTTTTTTTTTTTTTTTCTGTGGCTGAGCAATAATCTTTATTATATTTACAACTTTTAACAAAGCTCTGGTTTCTCAGCTAATTAAATTGTGCAGGATTTCTTTCTTTTTTCTTTTAATAGAAATACTTTCATCTTCACTGCTTTTTTACCTCTTGAGATATTTTTAAAATTAAAATGATAATATGAAAAAGCCACAAGACGTATGTTATCCAGTCTTGGTTTAGACATTTGTAGTGGATTCTTGAGCCTCAAGTGAGAATATATCAAGAAAAGTTTAATTTACTTAAGCAGAACGCTGAAGGAAGTTTGTTCATTTTGACACAATAGTAGTCACATTTTAATAGAATTAACTCATGATCTGTTGATCACGAGTTAAGATTGTATTAATTTCCGCTTCTTCCATTTCCTGTATTTCAAATACCACTTTTAAAAAGTAGCTGTTGAGGGGTGCTATATCATGCTCCTCTTCTTTCACCCTGCATATATGTTGCAATACAGATTGCATTACTAGAACTTAATTTATTTGAAATAGTGTCTGAAAATCTATAGGAGTATGGATGTGTTTCAGAATGTATATTTTTATATATATACATATATATTTACATCCCTTTTAAATAATTGCAATGATCACTAGTGTCAAACCAGGTTAAGTCAGTAAAAGTTTTTTCAAACTTATTCTGGGAAGAAAAAGCAATTAATGATATTCTTTTTCTAGATCAGGAAACTACTTCTTACTACAAATGTGAGTTCTATCTCACTGATGTCAATTTCTTATATCAGTTTTACATGGATTCAGCAATCTAAATGCTTTCTTCAGCAAAACAAATCAAAGTCTTTTAATTAATAGTCTTTAGGGCCTTTTCAATATTCTGTCCTCAGACCTGTAAAGTGGAAGGTTTTTATTGGGTTTTTTTAATTAAGAAAATTAATTTTGTCTTAATCTTACAACATATTTCACCCATGGCATACTGAGCAATGCCATTTTGTTCTGCTGATAAGTGAAATATTCTAGAGCTTTCTTATGTGGAGTAATTTGGCTTTATTGAACTAAGTAGTTCAAACATGTCAATATGTGCTTTGTTCTCCTTGTTCTGTATTTTGTGGTGAGGTTCAGCAACTAAGGCATCCCATGGGCTTCACAAAAGTTGAGACTTTTCCATGCTGGGTAGGGCATCAAGATTTTGGTTTTAAGCATTTGGAGTGCTTTAATTTCAAGGGTTAAATTTTGGGGTTTTTTTTAATGAATTGTTACATGGGCCGGATAAACAGTAAAAGGATGATGGTATTCCCTTTCTGGAAGCTGCTTTTGAGAAATCTAGTGGAAAGATGGGAACTTTACAAATTTGAGCCAAGTCTGCTTATGTTGGGAATGGGAGAATAAGATTTTTTTTGTGAGCTGCATTACTGAGGCATAGCAAAAAGTTGCACTGCATCACGTTAAAGAAAGAGTGCCAGAAATTAGACTTTTTTGTATTTGGGTGAAAGCATATTTATGAAGACTAAGCTGCAGATTGACAAGAAGGGGCCCAATTTTGAAATGCTCGATGTAAGTTCCTGTTTACTATCATGTTCCAGGTAAGCATGCTTGCTAAGGACAATAACCCCTGCAGTGTAAGTAAAAGTGTATTGTAATTAGAGATGAGATGGGGGCCTTGGACTCTGCAGTTCATAGCAATAAATGTGCTTTTCCTGATCACAGGACAGTGATAATGTGTAAAAGCTATTCACACTTGTCTTACAGAGTGAGTTCTTTATAACTAGCTACAATTTATTGTTCTTCTGCAGTGTTGGATGGGTGTCTGAGTAACGTGATCTAGTTGGAGCTGTCCATGCTCCTTTCCAGGGGGTTGGACTAGATGACGCTTAACACTCCGTTCCCACAGAAACCATTTCCCAATTCTGCGATTTCTTCTCATCAGTAAGGCTAGAATTGAAAATGTATAAAAATCAAACCCAACCAGTCTGGCTACAGCATATGCATTTCATCAAAAAGAAGCCTGGAAATCCCTTTTCAGCATCTGTAGAGTGTAGGGTGGGAGAAGGAATGAAGAGACCACTGCTGCTATTGTTTGGCTGTTTTTTGGGGTTTTTTTTTGCTGGTTAATACATGAAGACAGTGCTATGATACAGGCTGTGTATAGGCTGCTGAGGGCAAAATGTATGACTTGGGGGATAAGGAAGTGTGCCTGATCTCGGGCCCTGATTGTACTTTGCAGCATGTGTGGAGAGTGTATTGTCTCCATGTGAACATGTGCGGTGCTTAAGTAGTTGTATTTTGTGGTTTTGTTTTCTCAGAGAAAGAAGAAAGCCTTTTACCATTTTTATGGTCGTTATTCAGGAATATTTTGAGGAAAAATATAGCCTGTGATCAGTTGTCACCTAAGCAGTGTACTGGAATGTTCTCACTGAATATGGATTTTATGGATTTAGAAGTAAAGGAACTGAAACTTAGGGAGACTTTGAATTTTATCACTGCAAAAATATTCACCGGTTTTTAGCCAGTGTATTCTTTTGAACTGCTTTGGTCAATTTGATAAATTATTCACAGATTACTGCAAATTCTAGCCAAATTGCTTATTTAAATGCATCATTACTGGACACCTCGTCAGCTTCTCATCCATTTTCAGCACTTCTACTTCATTTCAAAGCTTATTTTGCTTAAGAAACCACTCTGTTTTTCCTGGTTTACTGGCCGTGCTCAGAAACTTATGATTTTACTATTCTTTTTAAACTATTTATTTGTTGCTAATATTGCGACAGATATAATGGTTGACTGTAAGGCTTTTTTTCATGCTTGTTTGGACCAGTTTATGTGATAATGCTTAAAGAAATCTGTTCTTTAATGAACAGCTGTTTATTTGATTTTACCTTTCAGATTTGGTTGGTAGATGTTTCATACAGAATGGATCAGGATTTCTGGATCCAAGATGTCATAGTATTTGTAGTCTTTTGCTATTCAAATATTTCAGCTGAAATATAAGTAAGAACAGGTTGAAGTTTGTGTCCAAATTCAGATTTTAAGGGGCAGGCTGGTTCTCTTGAGTAATACCACAAATGTGGTTAAATCAGTAACCTTACAGAGTACAAAAGCAAGCCCAGTGAAGGGACAAGGGAAAGAAAAGATTAATTTATTGTGTTTTCTTTTCTGTTGTTTCTGGATTGTTTGAAACCCCACCAGCAACATAAATGAACACCAGGTACTTACTGTGTTTTGTCCTTTGCAATGAAAGGCCATTGCCTTTATCAAGCAGGCTGAGGCTGTAATAACTACAAAGCCTTCCCACACCTAACAGTAGATGTGAGAAAGCCACATACAGATAGGGATCTTGGTTTCTTACAAAGGAGCTTATCAGATGCCAAGATAACCCCGATGACTTTGTAGGCTACACAGCATGACAGACTAGCAGGTGTTTGGCCAGCTGCCACCCAGAAGCACTGGTAGCCTTGAGGACCAGACAGCCTGCTGGCCAGGGCTTCCAGCAGGCCCCAGAGGTGCTGCCTTCAGGTGCAGAGCTCAGAAGCCCCAGTATCTTCATTGTCCACAAGCCAGGGCTGGCACTGGTTTGGAAGTGCCAACCTGTGGAGTGTCACAGTAGTTTTTGCTCTGCCGCAGCCCTCTGGACAGACTGGTAGAAAATGTGGGAATCCTTGTGTTCTTGATGGTCCTCAGGCCCAGGGAAGCAGGCAGAGAAGCAGACAGAAGAGGAGGCATGTTTCTAGCTATTCCTTTGTTAGAATTAATTTTTTTTTCAGGGGCATGTCAAATTCAGCATGTTTTACCCAAAAGTTACTATAGTGAAACATTCTTAACTGGCTGTATTGAAAGCTTAAATTCTTTCAGCCTGAAAAAGAAAAAAAAGTAGGAGGTTGGAAGTTGGTGATATCTTGGCATCTATGTGTCTACAATACTGTTTATTAAGTCAGGTCAGAAAACTGAAATATCCAGAAGGAATAAGAATTTGGATGTTTGGTTACCAAGAAGGAGCTTGAAACAGTATAAAATGTTTTGCAATTCATTTAGAAATCTTTTTTTAAAATTTGAGGGAGAAGAAAGATACTGAGCATAAGAAAGAGATTGAAAATAATTTCTAATTCTTCTCCCATTTTAATCCTGATATACCCTATGACAGATCACAATCAAGAGTTTGCAAGGCTGTGTCCACTCAAGCTTTCCTATATTTAATAATTAAAACCTCAAAATATTTTCATGCTTATATTTCTATTCCTGAATATTTGTTCAACTTCTAAGCTGCTTGTTCAGTTTTTTTTAAAACTATAGAGCTTAATAGCAAACATTTGATCTCAATTAAATATTTTTATTTTAATTAGTAGCATACCAGAGAAGAGGAAAACAGTTTGTCCTGTTTCCAAATGCATTGTAAAGTTGATGAGACTTACTGGCAGTCAGAGAATGATCAATGGGCACGTTACTGACTGAATTTTTACAAAGATTAACTGTTATTTTTGTGTGATATTAGTTAAACAATATATCCCAAAGCCCATCAAGAGTGAACAAATAAAAACCTAGGTGGATTGCTACTATCATTAGATTATCTTCCTTTCTTTCTCTTCACTTTTCTGCCTAGAATTGATATTTCCATTTGGAAATGCCAGATCTTAAAGAGGATGTTTTGAAAAGTTACTGCTGTTGATGTGGTAGAGCAGATTTATCATTTAGAGAGGGAAAGGTAGCTGAGAGGCGGCAAAAACAGCAGGTGGCCAGAGGCCCCTTTTCTGTTGTGCTTCATTCTTGTGTATCTCTTTGCAAATCCAGTACTTTAGTACCAAGACTGTAATACTACATCATCCATTGTCCTGCGGTTATGGTAGTTATGCAAACATTCACATTTAGCAACAGGGTAAATTTTGATTTAGAATGTTTAAAATTTCAACAATGTTGAAATGTCAGTTACAGAAAAGTAAAAATAATAACGGAATAAAATCTTGTAAATCCTTCACCACCAGCTGCTTGCAAAGATTGACCATTTCAAGACATGTTGAGATTTTTTAGACTCTGTATTGTTCTCACATGCTGGAACTGCTCCTTTCTTCTGTATCAAATATATAATGTATATTTTACACATATACATCTTTTTTATCTCCTGTTCTCAACAGAGAGATCCTTGAAAGTAGCATGTGAAGATAGGCATTGTGTTTAGTGGATTATATTGTGGTAGCTTTTGACTTGTGCTGAGAAATACTGTTCTTTTTCAAATATTTCAGATAAAAAGCACAATCTCCCTTTTCTTTTTCACTGTCATAAAATAAGCTATTCAGACAATCCTACACTATGGCTTCTATGAACCACTTAGTTGGACTTTGCATAGTCTTTTATTAACTTTTTATTTGTGCTCATGGTCTCTGATGGGTGAATTTACTGTTTATTCCATGTTTGTTCATAGAGACATGTGCCTGACAAGCAATTCACTTGCTTGGTCTTTGGATTTTTTTTTAATAGGTCCTCTTTCTTCTAAATAATAAAAAAAACACCCTAAAGATGCAAAAGATTCTAGTACACATTACTTTTTTACAAATTTGCTTTTAGAAATCAGAACATACCTTCATACAGGTCCTCAGTTTTCAAAGCAATTTTTGAGGAATGGGAAACTTTAACTTTCATTAAGAACATTAAACTTGTTTTCACTCGAGTGCAGATTGTTTAGTTATATACAATTACTGAAGTGTGACAGGATCCTTCTACAAAATCTCCTAAATTCAGCTTTACAGTTTAAGTGTTCTTTTTATATCCATTAGCTGAATGAAAGCACAAGAAGAAAGTTAAAATTAGTTTATGTTGTATATCTGAAAAAAGCGTCAGAAGACTGCATTTAAAGACAAATTTGAATAAAGAAAGCTTCAGGTTTTTTTGGTGCAGAAGCAATAGGCTGTAGGAGATGAGGTGATATGAAAACAGACAGGAGATGGGAGATTTTCAGTTTGGACAAGAGCTGACTGAAAATGTTTTCTTCCTGTTGTGTGGAAATCAGTGCTATAATGGTAACAAAATTAAATATTCTGCGTGTGTTCATTTAGCTACAGATTGACCCTTTTGGGACTCATCTCAAATGCAGGAGTAAAAATAAACTGCTTCTGAGAGTTTTGAAGACTTTCTTTCCTCTGTGCCCAAGAGAATTAAAGGGAAAAAGAAGTAAAACATAGATCAGTGAACTCCTTTTTCAATTATTTTACAATACAGATTGCAAAGAATGAATCATCTAATGATATTTCACTTCTTAAAATTTTAATGAAAGAGATTTTTCTCTGAAGTAACCTGCTGTGCCTGTTTCACAGTGACAATACACAATATTCCCTGAAGCTATTTCTGACATCACTGAGTCTAACATGGTTTAGGATGTTTGATGGAAAATTAAGTGTGGGAGAGATGCTGATTAGTGTACCGGGTATCTTGGGGGTGGTACACAAAACTGAGGGTCTGGGCAGAGTGGATTTTTATCTTACTGCCTGTCACATATACTGAAGCCAAATACACAAATGGACTGACAATCTGATACACTATTCTGTCACTTCACAGTAGTGGAAAGCCTGCTTCTATGACTTTGTAGGTGTGGTAGGGTTAAGGTATGTGTTGCTATTGATGATGTGTTGGATGTAGAACTGAAAGCTTTATATCTTCTTGGGTCATATTAGCAACAGCATTGCAATCAGTGGGCAGAGAGTAAGGGATGTGGGTGGCTGCTTGTTTGTTTTGAGCTTCATGATTTTAGCATTCAGAGGTTTGTGACAGTAGCTCATCTTAGCTGTCAATATCCAGGGGGTTTTTGGTTTATTTTTAATGTGGCTTAATATTTATTGTGCTTTGAGAAACTGTTCTATAATACCTCTCAATTTACTTTGTTCTAATATATTTGGTGATATAGCATTCAGAGATACCTTCTGATTTAGGGTGCAATACTCTCTAGATGAGAATTCAAGAATCTGGAGCTAAAAATCTACTATTATTTCCTTGCTTTCATTAGATTGCTCTGTCTTATAGCACCTTTGTAAGTTCTGTAATCTTCATTATAAAATTAATTCAGATTTTTTCCCCATTACTTTGATGGCAAGACTCTTCCAGGCTTCTCTGTCATAGTGTTTGGGAACCTTTATTTCAATTTGAAGTGAATATTTGGCTAATTTATGTCCATTTGTTTTTATTCCAATGTTCTTTTACCCTCTTCTTTCTCTCTCAGTCATATTTAAGCTCCTGTCGTATTTATGCTCTGTAACAAACTCAAAGAATCCTGTACTTTGAAAGAATTTGGGGGAGCTGATCTAAACTCCCACTGCCTTTATACTGGTGTTTCTTCTCTACATTTAGTGGAGTAGCATTACACCACTGACATAGTGTTAAAAAAAGTTTTCAGTATTCCTTAGGATCTGTATTCCCTTTCTCTTTCTAGATGCCCTGTAACTTCATGGTTAATGATGTAGAATACTATGTATAATATTTCCCACATACATGGGCACTAGATTTGCTGAACTTTCTAAATATTCAAGATAGCTATTACAATATAATTTTGAAATTATATTTCTGCAGCATTACATTTTCCAGCTATGATTATGTCAACGTTAGCAGCACAGATTGCTTTTGTTCAGTTCCTTTTATTTGGATGGACTTCAGAAAAGTACCTAATATGTACGACCGCTGCAGATGCACTGTGAAATCATAAGCTGCCTGAATGTTGAGCTGCTTTTTGTTGCACAAGTGCCAGTAAATTTGCAGAGTTATCAAATACTGAACTACTTCTGTGCAGAAGGACCAAGGCAGTAATGTGCATTCAACAAGTTCTTTGTTTTCATTGCTGTAAAAACAAAAATCAGAAAAAGTTGCCAACAAGAAAAACTGGCCAAATGAAGAACAAAGATTTTCTCTGTGAGATTCTTACAAATGGAGCTGAGGAGACACTGCAAGATCTTCAGCTAGAACTGCACTGCTGTTATGCTGAATTTTATAAGCATAACAGGTTTGAACAGAAATGAATTTAAGTAACTGTTATGCTAATGTTAACTAGGTGTAGATACTGTTCCTGAAAAATGCTGTTATGCATATTTGGAGTGAGAAAATCACTTTCAGCAGCTTTAAGTATTTCCCTACATGCAGGGTAAATGTCTTGTAGACTTCTCTGCTTTCCTGCAGAACACTAAATGTTGAGTGTTATTTTATGACTAAAGATTCATCAAGTCATTACAGTAAATTATGGCTTTATAGTGTTCATGTCTTTTTTTTCCCCTTGTATTAGGAGAATAATTAGCTTGCCTATTGTTTATTTCAGTAACAAAGCAGGGGACGTAAGATATGTGTCTATTAAAAGCCTTAATGTTAATTAGAGTTATGTTTATGCAATTGCCTACAAAAATCACAGAATTCTGGTAAAGGTGATGAAAATATTTCTTTGTTCAACTTAAAAGTTTTACATGATAAGCAGAAGCTTTGGTGAAAGACATCACACTCTTATGGCAAGATGATAGAATGTAAATAAATTGTTTAAATATTGACATATGTGAATAGTACAATATTATTCTTATTTAGCTTACAGTAAACTCCAACTAAGACTAAGAAATTTGAAGGGTCTACCCAAATGTCCTGTAGATAAAAATTTTAGCTGCTTAGGTCCTAAAACAAAGAATCAAACAAAGAAACAAAAGGAACCCCAACAACAAACAAAACAACCCCCAATCCAGTAATAAAGTGTTCTTGGTTGTTGTAAAAACATAAAGCAATGTAATGGGTACTAAAGCTCTAAAAAGTATTTCGTGTGCTATAAAGGGTATTTGGGATTAAGTATTTTTGAAGAAATACAAGTTCTTTCCCTTATTAAATTCAGACAAATTGTTGCTTTATTATTGAGAAAAAAATCTCTGAAATCTTGCTAAAAGAAGGAAAATCTGCTGCATGTTCAGTTTTGGGGTGGATTGTGCTTCTTACCATGTGGTTGTGCACCAGCTTTGCAATGGCTTGAAGAGGCTACATGAGAATGTAACATCTAACTTCATTCTTCTGCCTGGAAGTCTTTGTGGATATGAAAAGCTGACTCACATTACGCAGTTCTATCCTTACGGATAAAAGTATGTCAGCTGAACTCTCCTGAACTGTGCTTTAACCAGCTGCATATGCACAGAAATCAGCTTTTAACATAAGCTGATAAACAATTGACAACTATAGCAAGTCATTATCAGATTTGTCTGGGTGGAAATAGTTTTTTACATTAATATGCTGTCACCTAAAGCTGTATGAAATCTTGAAGCAAATTTAGACATGTTTAGGCAGAATCTAGTGTTTAGCACCAGGCTGAGAATTTCTACAGTAGAGCAGCAGATTACATTTTAATGAAATAACAGGAGTGAGTAGATGAATTGAAGTGATAACCTTGCATATAGGGGTGTTGCACAAGGAAGGAAAAATATGTTACCCTCTAGAGAAGCAGTAGGTGCTTTGGCAGCAAAAAAATTAATCAATTACATACTTCTTGTAGTCTGAGTAAGATTTTTTGTATTTTTACTGTAAATTTAATGTTTATTAATAGTTAGCACATTTATTTTTATCCAATATTTGATAGAAAAAAGGGCTCATTGGGTTCTTAATTTGAAAAGTGTAGAAGAAACAATATGTACTAAATCTGCAGAAACAATTATTAATCAGTTACTGTACTTTGTGTTTACTTAAAAATAGTATAATATTCTGGAATTCCTAATTCTAAAGGACAACTACCATTTTATAAAAAAGGGGGTTTTAGGAATGGGAATGCAAAATTTAAGGAATTATCCAGATGTTGAAAAAAAAAATATTGCGGAAAAAAGTCCATGTTTGCACTTTTGAGCTGATGGTGAGCAGTAATTCTGCTTCATTACTGATGTAATTTCTTAATAATAATAATACTAATAATAATAATAAACTTTTTCAGAATCCACATGGATTCTTACTTTCAAAAATAGAACTAAAAGCAGGACTTCATGCTTTTCTAAAGTTCATTCATATTTCAAAGTCATATTTGGCCTATTCCTGGAGTTATGCATGGGTTTTTTGTTTCCTGAAAGAAAGTGAAGACCTCACAAACTGGAAGTTCTGTGTATAGAGAAAAAACTAGATTCTTCAGGAAGGAGGAACTAGACTAAGGTGGAAAAAAATGAAACTGAGAGTTAAGGGGCTTTGGTAGTTAAAGCAGATTCTTCCTTGTTGCATTATAAAGTCTGTCTGTCTAAAGCTGAGTGGATAAAATGCAGTATAACCTTTAAGTGGCAACTTAATATATTCCCCTCAGTTTGACAATGGCATGACAATTAACAGATGGAGGGAAGGCATTTGCTGAGATTAGCAATACAACTGTCATTGAGTCACACTGACTTTATAAACTGAGCTGATACATCAGGAAGTATTTTTAATTGAATCTGAAGTGTTGGTGTGGTCACGGAAGTAATAATCCTTTGGAAGCTGTGCTCAAAAATGTGGTTGCAAACTTTTTATGTGAGAGTAAAGGAGGTTGGGACAAACCTACGAACCGAGGTCTGTTGAAGGTTATTAGACAAATAAATTCAGATGAGACTCATGAAATCCAGCTGAATTCTGAAGAGGTGTCTGGTAGGAATGCATAGATACTGCCTTTAAAGCCATTGGTTTCAGTGTGTGCACAGTCAAACAGAAGAAATCTGAAAATATTATGTATTTTTTAATCTGGAAAGCTGATTATCTTTTAAGGGGAGCTTTGCCTACACATTTCCTTTACCTTTTTTATTCCAAATCTTTTCTCTGTAATTCCTGGCATTTTGATCCATGGGGCAACTTGCTTGAGAATTTGTCAGGTTTTATGTTCTGAAGCAGAATTAAACTGAAGTGCCAGTTTCGTCTCATTCTGTAACACTAAACAAAAATTGTAATGACCAAGAGTGTATTTCCAAGTTTATTTTGTCAATTAAACACGTGCACAGAAGGGTTCCTTTGATAATGCAAGTAGATTTGTGGAAAATAAATTAGCAATTGATGACTTTTGAGACCAGACACATTGTTTCAAGAGGTGGTTTCAAGGACCTTTGACGGCAATTCTGAAGTGTTTGAAATACTTACCCTGCAAATGCATGAAGCAAGAAGAGAAAGTCTGAACAGCATTTACCATTTGAAATTGGTGGAATTTAAATGGTGTTGCGGTTCTGGTTAACAGAGCATGACAGAAGGTGTTTTTTCTGGGCCATTGAGTTGATTTCAAGTTTGAAAAGTTTGTAGAGGGCTTTAGGATCAGCTTGGATTAGGAATGGAGTCAAGCATCAAATATGCCTTTGTTTTTCAGAATTCTTTGATTTTCTGATATTGCAAAATAAAATCTGTTGCAGTTTCCAACCCTGGAAGTGTTCATGGCCAGGTTGGATGGATTCCTGAGCCACCTGATCTAGTGAACAGCATCCTTGTCCCACTCCCGGAGCTAGAGGACCTTTAAGGCCCCTTCCAACACAAGCCAGTCTGTAATTCTATTATGAAAATAGCTTCCTTCTCCAAGATCTGGCTTCCATTGTGTTACTGGATGTTCCTGTAACATGCTTCAGTCTCTTGTTGAAATAATTTCTAACACAGGAAAAAGATGCATTTTCTATCTTAGCTTTATTTAATGGGAACTTTTCCCCCAGTTACTTTATTTTTTCTGTCCTCTGCTAGTTCTACTTGGGCAAAACCAAATACAGCTATGCATTTTAAAAAATAATAACACTTACTTGTTTTATCCTGACTGCATAAAATGCATGTATCATAATTTTCAAAAAGGTAGTTTGGGAGAAAATGTTTGCATATTGAGAAAATTTGTATTTTCAGTCTGTTTGCTGTACAGACATGTGACCTGCTCATGTTAAGGCAGGCATTCTGATTCCATGCCAATAGGCCCACTGTTATTAGTATTTGCTGTCTGCTTCCGATCTACTTTGCTTAGAATGCATGTTAATGCTTGTTAATTAATTGGATTTTTTGAAAAGCAAGTAATTTTCAAATGCGGTTTCAGTCTCAATTTTTTGATAGAGACCTTTTCATATTGTAGGCATGAGGGTTTTCTCAAGAAGTACATTGTGTGATGTAACATTTTCTATTGGACTATGAAAGTAGACTCTAGGTGGTATAGGAACTCACATCATCTCTCCTGCAAAAGGTGTCCAAACTTGGATTGAAAATAAATAAAAATAACTCAAGAATCAAGGTGTTACAGCTCTTCATTACAACATGAGGAAACTGAATTTACAGATTTATACAGATCCGCACTTTACTCTTAGTAAAAAATATAAACTGCTAGTAGGAAATGATGTATGAGGCAAGTTGCCACTCTTAGAGTCTCTTAAGCTTTTTCAGAAGTGCTGCTTTTAAAACTTCAGCTGTTAGAGTTGAGAATCAAGAGGAAAATGAAGTCAGCAAAAGCTTTTGCAAGTCATTTCATCTTTCTGCAAACGGTAGACCTGAACATCAGAGCTGTGGCTAGGTAAACTTACCAAGAAAGCATTAGACTGTATAGCCAGTCTAATCTCATGCTGTGCTGCAGATGACACACAAACCTGTGAACAAATGTGGTATATCTTTGATAAATTCTCAGGGATGCTGGAAAGCTCACTTGTGTACATTTTCATACTTGTGTACATCATTGAAGTTCTTTTAGTCTACACTGGTGTAGTGTTAATTCAATGAATACAATAAAAGCTGGTATTTTTACCCTGTTCCATTCCCCCCTTTTGTCCACTGATACTTATCTTAACCAGAGTAAAATATTTCATGCTAAGCATTTACATAAAATGTGGATGCCCTTGAGCATATTTCATTTATGTTAAAATTATCTCTAAAATGAGTTTATTTTTTTCAGGTCCATTTTTCCTCCCTGTTTTTCAAAAAAGTTTGAAGTGGACAAAAATTGTTTTGAAGAGCAGAATACAAGATTTTAAGTAACTAATGCTGCATATATGCACCTAATATTTACCCACAGGTTTTACGGCAAAACCATCTACTAGATAATGGTAGTGTGGAAGGAACCATTTCTGATCTAGCATGGATAAGCTTTGAGATACAGGGCCCCCCAAAAAATTAAAAAGCCCAAATAACATGTTCACTGCAGTTCAATGGAAAGCAGCTGCAAAAAACCAAAAACCAACCAACCAACTTAAATAAAGCATTTACTACAATTCACTGAGAAGTAGTTACACTGGCAAAAATACTGGGCATACTCTGAGACTTTAACATCAAGTGAATGAGAGATTCTTAAAAGTTGCTTACTTAATTAAAAGCATTAAAAAATTTTATTGCACTAATGGAGCAGAAAGTTTTTATCACTGCAAAACCTAACATTTTTACTTTTAAAATATATATATTTTAAAAAACTTTTCTCTGTTACTAGTGAAGCACTTAAATCCTTATTCAATAGGAACAAGTTGATTGTAGGTATATTTTTTTAATAGATGGACTTTATTGTGGTCTGTAGCTGTGGTCCATTGAAATTGCTTTTTGCCATGAAAATACAGGGACAGACTGCTACTGAAGCAGGTATTGTCTAATTGGGTATTACAGGGGTGGCAGAAGAAGGACTGTCCTTTCTTCCTTGCTCCTGGAACACAATGTGATGGCAGACTCTTGCAGACTCTTGATCCTGAGGTCTGTCTTTTCCAAGGTCTGTGCTGATTTCTAGATTGATCTGCGTGAACTAATTACTTTCTTTGTAATCTCCAGTCACAATTGATTTCACACATTTTCTTGATTGTGAAGCTGTTTAAACCACTGTGGTCAGGGTTGAAAACATTTGTGACAAAGTCATATTTAGTTTTAAAATCCTTGCATTATTTTGTGCTTTCAATGGTAGTCATTCAAGTAGAGAAGATTTTGGAGCTTTTTGTAGTCAGCAACTCAAAGCAGTGATTATATGGAGTAACTAAAGTAAATTGCCCTAAAATTTAATTAATTTGTGTAGGTTTTGATTGTGAGCGTCAGTCAGCGTTTCTTGGTTTCCATAAATCAGTGTTAGAAAAATGTATTATACAGGAAACTTCAGTACTAGGGAGATGATGCCATGCTGCATGAAAGAGTAGTGTAGAAAATACAGCATTTTCTAGTAACCATTGTTATTGTTATCATCTGAATAATGGCCTGTGAGATTCATTCTGCAATGGCTTCAGAGTAGTGAAATATTCCTGGCAGCTTTTGGGTAAGAGCATTCAGCAAGGTAATTTACAGCCCCATTTTGATATCTATCTTCACGTCTTCAGTCTCTTGTTTGCTTGGAAGTATTGTCACATACAGGCCTGTAAATAGCATTCTCAGTTCAATTTATAGTCAGTCAGTACCCAGCTGTGAAATAAAGAAAGTCTAATTTCACAATTAGGTTAAAGCCATGGAGTCAAGGCATGATTTCACAATCATTAATACTATATCTTGGCACTGCTGGATTGCTCACAGAAGAATTGTAATGTTGGGTACAAGATAGCCATTCTGTCACATTAACTAGGATATATGCAGCTAATACAGAGTTTATGCCAGCCTTGCGTTTTTATGCTGTCTTAGATTCTGAGAGGATGGGCTATGCAACCACTAATGCAGAACTAATGTATTGACTTTCTATTAACCACATTTTACTGGTTGAAGGTAATCTAGCTCCTTGTGTTATCTGACCATATAGCATTTTGCCTCTACATCAAGAGCCCTATGGCCCAGTGATGTTCTGAATGCTAGTGTCTAGAGGTGTAGCTGACTAATAGTGGCAATTTTTTATCCGAGGGCTCTGGACCCTTTGGGTATTCACTCTTATACTTGCTCTTTATGGATGTTTTATACCCTCTTTAAAGTTTTAGAGTTATTGAAGTTTGTGATGGAATTCTTTAATCACAGTACAGTTGCAGGACTTTCAAACTGGTGATATGCAAACAGGAGGCTGGTAAGTCTTCAGATTCTAAGACTTGACTGTTCAACAGCCTTGTCTCTTGTGAACTTCACTGGCCTCCTACCACATTACCTAGATCATCTTTCTGGCCTATTCTCACTGCTTATCAGTCAATATCTATTAAAATTACTTGTGCATCCAGATCTAGGTCTTTTAATAATGAAGAACAGTGGCCATCTAGAAAGTGTGATTGCCAACTTTTAGGGATTTTGTTTGGATCAGCTCCATGTGAGAATTATTTAGAGAAATTGAGTAGTCATGAATGGATTGAAATTGTATTTGTTGTCAATTCTGCAGCTCTGGGATGGTTATTATTTGTTGCCAAACATGATTCTTTGTTATGAGGTGAACTCCCTAAACAGATAAGATCTCTAGTGTTCAACAGAATAAACTATAATCACCTGTCACAGTTACATCATAGTGCTACAATTGTTACATATAGGTATATAGATTTGAGAAAGTTGTTTGAGGTGGGCAGCCTGAAATGAGTAACTGCCTCCTTGATTCCAGCTAATCCTTTCCCACTAGTAATGAATGAGATACCAGCACATACAAGTGAAAAAAAATAAGTTTAGTAACAAACAAAGCGGCAACAGGCAAGAATAAAAAAGGTAACAGTAAATAATGGCTAGATAGCTACAAACTCCTGATCTGCCACACCAACAAAGGGATCTGAAATGCTGGAAATGCCCTCCCCGAGACCGTGCCCGTCAGGGATGGCCTCAGGCTTGTCGGGACAAGACGGCTCATCCCGGGCTGGCACGGAGGCCCAGCAGGACGAGCCCGGCAGGTGAACAGCGGGGCCGGCACTCGGGGATTGCTGTCCCCGCCGGGGCCGCTGGGCTGATGCTGGCCAGGGCCGTGACTGTGGACAGGCACCTGCGGAATCCTCCCCAAAAACCCTACTGCAGCCTCTCCGAGGTGAGGAAAAAGAAAAAAAATGAAAGGAGAAACTAAAAAGGAGAAAATCTCTGCTTAAGCAAAGACCAAGGAGACAGTGAAACAAATACCATGTGGCAAAAACCAGGACAGCACCTGTGAAAGCACACTTTGCACCCCAGGGTTCTTGTTTCTAGAGTCTTAAAGACACAGTGAGAGTTTGTGGACACGGATAGATATGGAATAATTTGCATTAAGGATTACCCCAGGACAACAGGACTGCAGGTAGATTCCCTATGCTTAACCCTGCTACAAACTAAGCAAACCTTCTTCTAGTATCTCTTCACATCTGGTATATCCAGGTGATAACCCTTCAGATCAACTCCCCCCAGTTTCCAGACATCTATCCTGTCCTGGGGCTGTGCAGGACTGGATGCAGTGTCTCAGATGAAGCTTTACAAGTGCTGAACAGAGGAGAATCACTGCACTGTGGCTGTGTTTTTCTAGTGGAGGTAAACACTATCTTCTCTTCTTCTTACAATGGAATATATTTTGAGATAAGAATCTGTTGTCATTCATGTATTAATCTTGAAGGGTGTATTTCAGAAAGGAAAGTTTTAGTTCCCAAAAGAAAAAGGGAATGGAAAGTCATACTGGATCTTCATTCACTTTTGTACCAAGGATTGCTATTGTTAAATGGCTTGTAGCTTTTGACCTCCCACGTGTTTATTTTCACATTTCAGTATTTTCAACAAACAGGAAATATGAACAACTACTGGAGAAACATTTTAGTTCAAATACAAAACCTCATTTTGAATATTTATCAAGTTCTTGCTGATACAGACATGTAGTTTATTCAGTTGGCCCTTTCTCTTCTAGTATCAGGCTTTGTTACTACATTCTAGAATTTCATATCTCTGTAGGCTTCAGCTTTAGGAGGATATTAAATAGAATAATTTAGAGGATATTACCAATGCCACAAAACCCCAAGTACTATGTTTATCAGTTTGAAAAGTAGATTGCCAACTGGCAAATCAACTGTTGGATCTGTGTATTCCTTAGGTAGCCCCTCATCCCACAGAGTCAGTCTGACCGCAGAGTCCTGCCTAGCTTATAGCTGTCAACCAGTCAACCTCAAACAAAACAGTCCAAATAGCATTACTTCTCTTCCACGATAGTGTTTTAATCCTTTAAAAATAGTGCTCCCAAGTAGGTTAGACTGTTCTCATTAAAGAAACTGGTTTGCACTTCAGACAATTCAGTCTTTTGTGCAGGGTTTTGGACTTATTTTCTTCAACAGATACAAAACATGTCTCATTCCTGGAATCCAGTGGCATCTCCCTTTTGTTGTGTGTTCAGCTGTTAATTCTGTCACACCAGTAAGAAAGCACAGATACTCTTAATATGCTCTTTTATAAAGACTTATGTCACCCTGATCCTGACTAGGATTATCAGGCTGGCTTTCTGGTTTACCAGTTCAGCTGTCACCCATTCATTCTTCTAGTTCATTTTTCTGCTGCTCAGTGACCAGTTTTACACCTCAAATGCAACTGGACACTGCCTCAGTGTCAGTGTTACAGCTACCTCAAAGGAGGTTGTAGAAAGATAGGGAACTAGCAGCAGGACAAGAGGAAATGGCCTCCAGCAGCTCCAGCTGTTCAGGTTGGACATCAGGAAGAAATTCTTCCTGAAAGGAGTTGTTAAACATTGGAATGGATTGCTCAGGAAGGTGGTAGAGGAATTGTTCAAGAAATGACTGGGTATGGCATTTAGTGCTGTGGTTTAGTTGGCATGGTGGTGTTTGGTCAAAGATTGGGTGAGCTCAATGATCTCGGGGAGTCTTTTCCAACCTTAATGATGTGTGATTCTAAGAAAACAGTATTTGCAAACTGACCTTTAACATCTTATTATTCCATTTTTCCCTTTGAAGAACTCATATGTTAAAAAGATAAAAAATACATTAAGATTTGTTTAAATATTAATTTTGTTGTCTATCTTTGTGAAAAGATTACACCACATACACTTTTTATTGCTTGCTCTACCATTTTAGTTTTGCATCATGCAGCCCTGTCTTGAAAGAGAAAAATGTACTTAATTGGGAGCTAAATTGATTTGTTTTGAGAGAGAAATATAAAAAGTATCTTGGTTTTGATAATGACTGAAACCATTGCAGCTGGCCTGAGTACTGGATTGTTCCTGCCATCTGTAAAATAATCTGAATCTAGTACTATATATTCCTTCATGTTACTTACTTTTAAAGTAAGTCTTCTAAAGAAACCTGTAATTCAATAGCACACAGACTTGAAGAAAATAAAAAGGGATTTGATACCCTCTTTCAAGTTGCTTATGTTAGCCAAAAATACTTTTTTTCTTTCCTGAGAGGATATTACTAGCACACTTATGTTCATAGTCTGGCTTTGGAGGAAACTGTGGGTGGGAGATCTCATTTCATCTTTGGCATATGTGAAAACACACAGAACTTGTACTTGCTGTCCTTAGCACTTAGTCCAGTTTTCAGTAAGCAATGAGAATTCACACCACTCCACTGCATCAAGCTTTAAATAACTTGTCAGCAAAAGTAGTAAAGCAAAACCACTGAAATTCCATTGTCTGAAATACAAAATAGTTATTTTTTGTGTCATTAGAATGTATGTAACCTTCAGTGACAAACAAGAAAGTTGTTGCTTCATTGCTTCATAGTAAGTGGTTGTATCCACATTCTTATTAATTTTGTGGAGTCATAATGAGAGAAGACCCCATAATCTATTTGTAATTCTTGTATAAAGGCAAAGCTTTTTTGTCTAATTTGAGAAACTTTGGTTTTAATGACGTCTTCCATTTTTGTACTGCGGCCTGTTGCCTGAGAAATGTTCGTGTTTGCTTGGTCAGGCTAGTGATGCAATATAATTTTGTTCACACTTTTGATGTCAATGTGTCCTTGATACAAACAGGTAGCTCTGGTTCAAGGCTTTGCTGGGTTGCTTATGGCAAGGAAGAGATACCACCACTTATTTGTAGATTGTGCGCATTGTAGCAAAAGCTGTAGATATATTACAGCCCTTAGAATACAGTAAAAATAGTAAGTAGGTGACTTCCTCATAAAAACAAGTAAATTTTTAAAAAGGATAAAATATGCATTACTTTACAAACAACCTTATTCCCTAAGAGTTCTGTCTTTGATCCTGCTGGGGACTAGCTAGTTAACATCTCTCATTTCTGCATGACTTCCCTGTCTTTCAGCAGCCGAGATTTGCGTGCAAGCCCCCAGTTGCTAGCTGCTGGAATGATTTGCCCACTAGAGATCAAAACCATACTTTCTGACAGTCACTAGCATCCCTTTAGCACAGGAAAAAAAAAAAAAAAAAGGCATTTTATCTTTGCTGATCTGCCTAATCAAATCCAAATTTGTGATACTCTGAGTGACCCATTTCAAACAAAAATAACTAATTTTCAAATTATCTAATCTCAACATTTTGTAAATATTTAAGCAGATTTTTTGAGGGTCTTTTCACATCAGTTACAGTGATGTCATGTGGATCTGAGCTTCTTTAGATCTTTCCTTGAACTGCTGGCATCTCTTATCCAGCCCCTTTACTTTTGCCTCAGTGGAAACAATAGATACTTTCAGGTATTCCAGTGATGAGGAAAGAATGGCTCTTTGTAGTAAAACAATACAGCACTGCATTTACTTACTGAACCAGGTAAGCTCAGAAGGTAATAATTCAAAAAGATGCCAGCTTCCTCCATTCTTAAATGGAGGTATAAATCCTTCTTAAAATGTTAGTCATCTGCATGACTTCACCATATAATATTTCTGCACATTTGTAGCTGTAGATGTGGATGCAGATGATAACAAGCCAGGTTTCTTCTCTGGACAGAGGACACTTTATTTGGCTTTTAGACGAGAAGAAAGGGGTGGCTTCCTGAGTGGTTTGGATGACAATTTGAGCTTCCTCTAAATCCAGCTTCCGACCCAACATTAGATGTATAACTGATTAGAATAGAAAGTGTTTGTAACTCCAGGTTAATTACATCAGCTGCAACAAAGCTGTGTGAGAAGCTCTTTAAAAAACTCTGTGCATGGTGTTGAGCTGCTCTTCTTGCTAATAGGGGGTTTTGACTATTGTATATATAGATGCAAAGAGTTCTCAGTCTGCCTTGGATGCTGTAGGCTGAGCTTCAGCCTACCAAGACACTTAGCCAAGGTGGATTGTTTATCATTCAAGCTCATAATCTTAAATCGATGGATGACAATTCTAGGTTAGTGTTGTACTTAATATTTACACTCAGTTCTGTTAGTTTCCTAGAATTTGATTATTTTCTGATCTCAATAATGAAAATATTTCTCAGCTGTAACTGTGATATCTATAGCTATACGTGATATCTTTTTGATAGATAGTTCATAAAATTTAATCTGGTATCAAATCAAAATGGCATCAGCTGTGATCGAATCTGATAATCTGATGAACATGTGAGGTCAGAAAAGCTTGAAAGCGTTTCTGGTGCCAGCATGCCTAGGCTTTCCATTTCTTCAGCAGAGGTTATCTGTGAATACAATAATAAGAAGAAAAGTGAATTCCTTATCATTTGAGGTGAATGTAAGACTGTTGTGTCAGTTTTGATGTGAGCTATCTTTAGAATGGAAATGTGAACTCACTGGTCTTCAGGGCTTTGAAGACTTATACATACTAGCCCCAGTGGAAATGAAAGGAATACAGACTCACAACTGCCTGGTTTTCCTTTCAGTGTTCCTGAACTTAATTTTTTAAATATCAAAAGTTCTGTGACAAATGAGGTGTACCAAAATGTGGAAGATAAGAATTTAGTTTCTTCTGAGGAATAAAACCAGTTATCACAGCATAGTTCTGACTAAAGAAGAAAGTTGTATTTTGATACTTACACACAGTATAAACAGTATGCAACCATTAGGGTGTTTGTGATTTCCTGTGAACTCTTTCTTTCCAAACTTGATACAGTGAAATTTAATAGGAAGAAAGAGTGTTTGGGTTTTTTTTAATTTTTAGTAAGATTGCTTCTTCAGAGAGCTATATGTACTATTTGGAGTACAGTAGAATTTGCAAAATTTGGTGAGAGATGAAGCAGGAAGATATTAATTATTAGGACCTGTGTTCCTCAGATTAATCTGTGACGTTCTTAATAATTGTGGCAGCCTTTCAGTGAATAAACAGATTTTTAAACATGTTTTGTTGGATATACTGTTTTTGGAAATTATGCATGTTTTACTATTGAATCCTGAAAATACAACAACATTCATGTGGATGGACTCTTGTTGCTCTTAGTGACTGAATCCATGTTAGTCTACTAAGGAATCAACCCAAAACTTGTGCAGTGAGTATAGTTATCTTCAAAGAAGGAAAGGGCATATGAAGATAAATACAAAATACAGAAGTGACATAAAGCAAGTCAGCCTTTCAATAGATCTTCTATAAGCCATTTTCTGTATGTGCAACATACAGGGAAGTATCAATATAAAAGACATGCTTTTAAGTGATAGGCATACACTGATACACATCTGCCACTCATTTCTCCAAAAAGCATGTTTATTCACTGCAATGTTTTTCTAAAAGTGTATTTAATATAATCTGCACAGAAGTACCAACCGTCATCTCTAGATTTCTTGTTTTGAGAGGTTTTCTATGCAAAATTATCATAAAAAGGCCAACAAATATAATGAGGGTACTTATAGGAGTATAAGTTCCTAGGTACACTTTTGCTTGGATACAGCTATTGGAAAAAAGGCTTTTCTATCTCTTTTCTTTAGCAAGATGGTATTTACTCTGACACAATGTACTGAGATGGAAACTGTAGTTTAGGGGTTTTTTTTCCAGGTAATTCTCTCAGTTTTAAAATAATTTTTCTTACTTTGAAAAAGGGGACTAGTCTGCCTCTAATGCTCTGTGATCTTCCCAGCCTATGTGGTCTTTTTAGTAGCTGTGTCCCATTTCCTGTGTGTAGTTTTGCATCAGTTCATTCAGCCTGTAATGGATATTTTTGTGAGGATGGAGAGGAACAGAAGTAATGAAAATGGTCGTGACTGACAATTCTTACTGCAGTTTGGGAGTATGTCAGGTCTTTTGGAGGTCTCCAAATGCCTGCAGAATCTGTTGCCTTATTATCAGACTGGGGATTAAATTCATTCTTGCCATTTTCCATGCAAACATGTTTAAATGATCCTGAATCTGCTGGAGTGAGATTCAAGATTTATCTGTGTGTATCTCCATAAATTCCAGTAACACATTGATTAGATCTCAGGAATGGACACAGACCTTTAGTTAGGATGCTTACATATGGATTACCAAGAGAGTGAAAGATATCTTTAGTATGATGCAGATCTCCCCGAATCCACAAAGAATTTGAATTTCTTAAACTTACATAAAAAACAAATGCAACTTTGAAAGGTAGAATGCAGTAGAATTTACAAATTACATGTCAATATGTTGGTCAGGAAAAGAGTAGGTTAGTAACTTACATTTTATAACGCTGAAACTTGAAATGCATGTAATTCAGTCATAAAACACGATTTTTTTCTCTACAAAAATAGTAATTTGGTATGGCAAATGGTGATAAGCTTGGAAAAACAATGAAGTTTGAAGGTCACATTTTTTGATGACATGAAAGAATTTTAATTAGGAATATATTAGCCTGTCTTTAACTCCCTCTGTTTTGCTGAATCCTGAGCTGAATCACATCCATCTGCAGCTGAAAGAATATAAGGAAGTTTTAATTGCTGTCTCTTATATGCAGAGAGTCAAGAAACAGCTGTGCATCTAAGAGATTCTCGTCTGTTTTAATGCATATGCTCTTCTTAAAATTGATTTCTCTGACCAAGCAACTCAAACTTTTTGATAAATTCTGTGAGATACAGATAGAAAATGGGCTGTAAGTTGTAAGTGCCTAGGTGAATGCACAGTTCTCCAGGATCCGAGCAAGTTTAAAGGAAATCTGAATTAATGTAGCACAAAAATTGATAGGTCCAGAGGGAAATATAGTCTAGTAAGAATCAACTGGGGTCTATTTAGGAATGAATCTTAATTTGTCCATAAACTGATTAGCTTAGTTATCCATATCATTCTGTTATATCTGAGATTTTAAGGATATCTAACAGGAATAAATTGGAGAATAGATAGCAAATGTGGAAATACTTTTCTCTCAAACCTGATGGAGATGTGGCTCAAGACAGTACTAAAGGTAATACTAGAATATGAAGACTGGGATGTATGTTATTTCACTTTGTTACTATTAAAAAGCTTTGAATATACTTATTTTTTACCTACAGCTCAGTCACAGAACATTATCATTATCAGTAGACATTTAGCTTATAAATATATTATATAATTCAGCTTATCTGTCTGTTTTCTTAAAATTACTTGGCATTTATTTTTCAACATTGTTGAAGTAGTTACAGCTTTGCAGTTGAGAGCGGTAGTATCAGTTTTTTGTATTCAAGTTAGCTTTAAACCATAAGTTTAGCTTTTATTTTGAAACTTCTAGTGCATTACTTTATGCTTACACATGGGGTTGGGGACTTAAGTGTGTGGAATAGCTGTGTAGTATGTAAGACTGGAAAACTCTGTCATTAGTAATAAGGCTTTTTGCATTAGTACATTAAAATAGGAATATCTAGAGCACTGTATTTTAAAAAAAAAATCAAACCACTACAAAAAAATAGCAGAGACATCCCCACTGTAAAACCAATCAACCAGCCAACCCCTAAAAGAAAACCCCACCCCTTTGGTTATAACCAGAAATTTGCATCTGCTTTCTGAAGTATTTTAAGGATACAATTTTTGCTTGGTTTCAACAGAAACGTTTTGCAGCAAGAAAGTATTTGTGTTTAAAATAGTTGGCCAAAATAATGGGAAATTGGAGACTCTTACATATCTTGTATATTTGTATCTTCATCATTTTAGGCTGATAATTATTTTCAGTTAAAAATTTTCATAACTGTTTGGTGGTGCTTGTAAGCTAAGTATATATTAAAAGACTGTGGCTATTTTGTAATACTAGCCAGACATTCAGAATGGCTGTTTTGGTTAGGATAACATATTAATATTGACTAGGAATACAAAGGTTTTATCTTCATTTTCCTCTCATTTCGCTTTCCTCTTCCCTTCCCATCCCTTCACCCCCAAAGGAAATTTGTTTTTAGAGACTGATGAAGATGTTATGTTTTTTAAAATAGTAGCAGACAGTAAGTGAGAAGATACTTAAGGGGAAAAAACAACCCCAATCAGTTAAACTTATCAGAATTTAACAGTTCTCAGGCGGCTGTAAGTTGTAAATTGATACAACCCTGGGGTGAGAGAAGAGGTGGAATCAAATCAGATTTCATGTAGATGTATGAAGGCAAAATGTCACTGAAATCTAATTTTTACACTTAAAATACATTCACTAGTGATACATCGCCAAACATGTTAGACCCCACATTTCTTATGAAAAGCTTATTACTGTATTCCTTGCAGTGAATTCAGTGTAAGATAAAGATTTTTCTTGGTGACACCTGCAATTCACACAGACCTTTCTGGTAGTAAATGCAGTGCTTTACCATGTTTTACGATAGATGAACACATCAAACTTAACAGCAACTTTCTTTTAGCTAATGTGCTGCACATACTCTTCAGCTATGCCCATTGAGCATATTGCTCCAGTGCAGTCCCTGCCACCCTTCGTGATATTGTATCAGATAAAAAGCCTGTCTCTGTATTTTCAAAGCAGCTCAAAAAAGGAATGTTTGGTACTTAAGAGATGTCTTCGTCTTCGTAAGAATAGCACGTTCAGCTATGTTTCTGTAATGCTATGAAACTGTCACACTCAAGGCTAAAGCTCTTAAAAGTAGGAGCTAGGAATTAACATTGGCACAACAAAATTTGGGATGTAATTAGAAAACAATTGGAGTGACAAAGTGTGGCAATGGGAATAAATTCAGTTTAGTTTTTTGCTTGCTCAGTTTTCCTTCACATCAAGATGATAGAAAGAGAAAATGAGATGCCAAAAATTAGGGAGAGAGTAGTGTGAAGGTGAGGGGTGGGAAGATATTTATAAGGAGAGAGGAAAAAAGAATGATACATTTGATAAAAAGAAGAAAGAAGTTAGACATCCAGCAAATTGCTGTTTTCATACTTATGTCTGGGAAACACATACTAGATCAGAGGCAACATCTAAAAATTTGTATGTGCATATAAAAGAAGTCAACTTAGCTGTACTTTTCGTAAATAGGTTGAGGCTTTGTCTGCACACAGTGACATTTAATTAAGTAAGCTGAAAGCAATTTTTTTCATCCTGTGTTTTAGTTACGGTTGGGGTTTGTGATTTTGTATGCTTATCTGAGTAAAATTCCATTAAGTATATTAGGAATTTGCCTGCTCTGGGGGATTTAGCAATATTCTATCTATACAGTAATTTTTAAGATAATTTTACTGAGTAATTGAAGACCTGGATGGTAACTTAGTCCTGTGGCACACAGTTTTAATTGCTCTTGTTTGTATTTACACAGAATAAAGCAAATAAGTGAATAATGGATATCCCCTAAAAATGGGGGCCATCAGCCACCTGAGAAGTAGGGCTTTTTGGAGGGATCTAGTTATTATACAATGTTTTTGTAATTTATATAGGAACTCTTGACCACATAATAGACTTAATTTTTCACCTTCCTTAATGCTAGTGAGATATTTAATGTAGTAAAGTAACATTTTTAACTGGTGCCATACTTCTGCATGGGTTTTTTTGTGACACTACTCTCTGTTGTAGTGGTGTTGTAGTTGTACCAGGTTTTTACACATACAAATAAATGTGTTTTAGCAGATGATTAAGTGCAGATAAACAACATATTTCATACAAGATTGTTGCACCTCTCTCCCACTGACACTCCTACTCCCACCCCAGATCAGACACATAGCCTAGCATGGCATGCTTTCTTTTAGATCTCCACAGACATTTGCCTGCCACAGTCCAACATGAATTTTGTTCTAGTTATCAGAGTGAGATTATTAAATAATAAGGGAAAGAGCGATCTCATCCTGTTCATAAAGCATGGTGGGTTTTTTTATTAAGTGTAAAGAGAATCTGAATTAAAAGGTGCGCACTTTTTTTATTTGCATACTCTGTCTTCTAACTAACAGTAACTAATGTAGTTAGAAAATATGAAACACAAGCAGTGAGAGAGAGAGAGAGAGAGAATTGATCGTGCTTGCTCATCTGAAGTAGTACCAAAAGATGCCCATTTTGAACAAGACATAGAGATGAAAGAAACGAAATCTGATGGTCAGAGGTCTTTCTCTGTCCCTCTCTGGAGACATTGCAAAACTGTCATATCAAAATCTAGCAGACTACCCTTCCAGAAATCATTCAGGAAATGATCCTAGCTATTAATTGTGACTGATAAGCTTTTAAAATATATGATATCTTCCTTTCATTGAACCTCCTCTTCTGATTCCTGCCATTCCATTGCCAAAATCCTTCTAGGAAGGCAAATGCCAAACAAACGTCCTGGCTGAAATGGTAGATCCCTTTGCTATTAGTGTATCTTTCTTCTTTCCTCTACCCACTTTCTCTTCTGAAAAAAACCCTTGTTTGCTTTCTTTTTGTTTCTTAGCTGTTAGAAAGCCTTTAAAAATGCTTTTACTTTCCTGTCATGTCATTACGCTCTTTGCAGGGAGGATCAGTTGGAGTCATGGCAAAGAAAACTGCTGTCCCGGTAGTTTTATTTTGTATTCACCATACGATTCACAGTATTGCATTGTTCCTTCCCAGAGGGGGAAGATTGGTCTCTCATGCAAATCACTGGTCCTTTTCTAGGCTTTTGTAGCCGTCCTGAAATTGTTGGAAGGGATCCTTCTTTCTGCAGAGCAAGAAGGAGGAATTGCACCAGACAGGCTGGCCCCAGTTATTTTATCTTTCCTGTGTCTCTTACAGCTCCTTTTGAAGAGCAGGCACCAGGCAGTACCTATACTGTGTTCCCAGGGCTTCTGCTGCTCTTGTGCATTTGGTGCGCCAAATTCAGTGACATTATTTGGCATAACTTGAGACTTGCATTGCTTTGAATACACAGAATCTGGCCCACAGCCTTGTCTGTATGCAAAAGTGTCCTTGCTCATTTAAGCTGAGTGGATAAGCAAGTGTTTTTCTATTGACCCAAGTGGTACATGAAGTTGGTACCAGTTAAAGAAACGTGGTGTGTGTTTCTTATTTCAGCTGATAATATTTTGTGAGTAGAGGTGTCCGGAGATTCAGCTTTCACAGAACCTTGTTAGTGTTTATAGAAGTGCAGCTTTTATCCTCAGGAATGCCTCCCAGCCTTGAAAAGTCTAAGAAAAACAAAGAGAATGTGCAAAAATAGAAATTTACTTTTAAATAAGTAAAGTCAAAAGTGAAGTAGCAGGAATAAGGCTAGGAACTGTGTGGATAGATCTGCACTGTCAGAAGGTAGCAGGCTCCAAGCAAGTTAAGCAGGACAGAAGTTTTACTATAACCCCCATCTCCACAGACACCAGCGCATGCATGCCGAGGATTATTACCACCATCTGTTTTATCTACAGTAGTTTTCATCAGTTGTGTTATTTTGTGGGTTTTTTAAGTGCTTAAACACTGCTTTGAAGCTGTTGTGTTAATTGTTGACTTGGGCTGAATCTGCATGGATGCCTATAGCAGTGTCAGCATGCTAAGATTGGAACTATTAGATTAGTGAATGGAAGCATCAGATCTGTGCCTGTGCAGTACATTAATAGCTGTGTCAGTTCAATCAAATACTACTGACTTTGTCACTGTGAAATGGTATTTACCAGATCTTAGATGGACTGCTGAGAAAAATGAATGTAATCTTTCATTTTTGTCTGACTTAAAAATAAGATAACTAAATTCTTTACATAGATTGCTTTATTACTGTTCTTCACAGGAGGAGAATAGATATACTGGTAGATTTGAATTCTTCACTTAAATGAAATATACATGTACGAGAAACATTGTAGTGAATGGAAGAAAACTAACCATTAGCTTTCATATAGCTTAATCTCA
>VYXD01003211.1:0-36092 GCA_013397195.1 Hylia prasina
ATTTAATTTTATATTTATATTTAATATACATATATTTATTATTCATATTCTCATGGATTTATTCAGATTGAAAACCCCTAAACCACATGCCCCAGTGCCACAACCACACAGCTTTTGAACTCTCCCCAATCACACCCACTGCTAATTCCTCTGAATGGAAAAAAGACAACTCAGGTTTCCTAGAAGTCCTTAAAAAGCAAAATAAAATCCCAAAAGGTCCTTGCAAAACCTCAAGCCTTACAAAGACTACAACATGCTTATATCCTCTTTTAGATGTTAAGGACAAGGAATAACAAAGCAATAAAAAAGACTGGAAATTAAATAACCTAAACAAGCTGGGTGAATTTGTGGTCCTGTAGACCTACTTTGTTCTCTTAATAAAATATCTTAGCTCTCTTCATAAAATATCTGCTTAACAAGACAAGAACTTGGACCCATCAGGGAGTTTTCCATTTTTATTGTATAATCTTTAAAATGAACGTTGGCACATAGACATTTTTAACATTTCAACTGTGGAAAATGCTGAGATGCAATTGGGGTTTCTTTGCCCCAAGACTGAGATTGCAAAGCCAGGAAACCCTTTTTTTCTTTTTTTTGCTTTAATCTTTGTGATCAGAGGTGGAAGCCCTATTTTATGAACGTGCACTCACACCCAAGTGTCTTCCAAAGAACCAGCTGAAATCTTTGAAATCTTTAAATCTGGTTTTAATGAAGGCAGGTCAGAGTAGTGAGAGGCAGAGCATGAGGCTTCTGAGGTGACAAGAGGAAAAACTTAAAAATGAATGCTTAAAAAAGAGGAAGAACTTTAATTTCTGTGCAGTGTGGAAACGACAAAACCTCGGAGATAAACCAGAGATTTTCCAGTGTGTGATTAAAAAACCCCCAAATTCGAACCCTTCAAAAGTCAGTAGCATGACAGACTGACCTGGCCTTCTCAGGCTGAGCTTTATTTTTTTAAATTGTTAAAAGCTTCTTTAAAATTACCAGGTTTGCCCTCTGGGCTCACCTGTTCAGGTCTGAGAGCACAGTGTTATTCTGGTTTTTTTAGGGAAAAAAGGAGAAAAGTTTTTTAAAATGCGAGTGAAACTGCCTTGTTATTTGAGCATTTTATGGTGCTCAGCAAGAATCTGGCAGTTTTTAAAAATATACTGAGTGAGACATTGAAGTCTTATTATTTGGACTGTGGGATTTGCTACCAAATTTCCTATATTTCATTTATTAGGAAAATCCCCTGAATTATTAACACAACTGAGGGAATTTTCAGGATAATGAAAAAAAGTATTTTATGAGAAGCTTTATGCTTGCTTATTGCTCGTCCTTGATTGTTCATCAGTTTGCAGCCCGTGGTAATTCACAATTCATCTGCCAACCATTAATGTGAATTACTGCAAGCATTACGTCTGTTTGCTGCATTCCCTTGCAATATGAAAGAGAATATTGAACAGTCAATTGTCCAATATGTGCCTTTACTATGCACATAACCAGGAAAAAAACTCCATAAGCATGGAAGTTGTGGATGTACTTTAAGATCTGTCCTGAGTATTGTTTTTATTTTAGGAGGCTTAAGGAAAAATCTGTTCAAGAATTGCCTTTACATTTAGTTTCTCTGCTAGAAGAAAGGGGAAATGAAAAAAAAAGAATTAATTCCTTCATGTACAAACTACCCAAAGGGAAAATGTCATAAAATCACAGAATCATTGTTGGGAAATGTGGTCAAGCTCAGTGTTATCCTTCCTTTATATTAATTAGCTGGTTTTTTTAGGTGCTAAAAAGATGACTATCCACACAAATCCCTGTCATTCAGTTATTTAAATAACCAAGTTTTATATTCTTGACTCCATATACCTCCTTTTCTACTTGCATGTTTTACAGTTTTATTGCTTTTTCCCTCCACTTTTTCAAATCTTGAGATTTTGGGCAAAATTGAGGAAACTTTATTCTAATGAAAGGTATTTTTGTTTTCCTTAGATCCCCTTAAGACAAATGGAATTCAACAAGATTTATAACTACACCCTGGCCTGACGCTGAAGTGTAAAGGTGATTTCATTAAAAAGTTTACACACCTTACATTGTTTATTTGATTAAGGCTTAAAAGAACAAATTTCTGTTCCACTAACTGTGCAAATTGCTTCCAGAATCTGGACATGAAAGCTCCCAATATTTGTCATTGTCAAGCATAACTCACTAATTACCAATTGACTTCATTAAGTGACAGCTGTCATAAGGAAGGGAAAGAAGGAAGGTGTAGCTTTGTGGGACAAAAATCAAAATAAAAGAGGGTTTTGTGTGTCCGCTGCACAGTCAAAATACTTCTCTATTTTCAGTTAGGGGCAACTATGGCTCCAAAACTCTGCTTTGTAACAGTAAATGAAATTTAAACACCCAGATGTGGAATTTTCTTTAAACACCCAGATGTGGAAAATTCCTGCACTGCTGCACAATTTACTCTGCACAGGTAGCTTGTCTTAGGTATCTAAAAATAGACTTTGTGTGTTTTAATTAAAAATTATTGGGTAATAAATTCTGCAGCTCTTTGTCACAAAGGCCATGGCACATTAGCAGGAATTTTCAAATGAAAACTGCACTCCCAGCACCTTCTGGTAGGTCCTTTCATCACTTGCTCAGCTCTTCTGTCCGTTGATTCCAACAACAACAACATCCAGCTCAGTGAGAAGGAAATTAAATTTCAAATATTGAGTCCCAATAGAGAATGTCTCCTCGTGGCTCCCTTAATCAAAATATGCTGCACTTCAGAGAGGAAATTAAATCAAGGTGGCCAACTTCCCTCTCCTCTGTCTCCCCCCCATGAACAAGGCAGCCAGAACTGCACTGATTTATTGAGGAAAAGAGTGATGTCCAAGGGGTAAAAAGTGCATTTGGAACAAAAGCCCTGCAGAGTGGAGCGGAGCAGAAGACAATTTCTATTCCTGCTCAAGTTTAGTAGAAAATCTCTTTGCAGAATTACCAAAGGTGTTACAAATATCCCACGTGGAGGAGGATAAACAGCTGTGCTCTGGGATGTGAACCCAGCCTGGGCTGACACGTGTGGCTGGGAATGGAGGGATGGATACAGATTAAAATTAAAGTTTGTTTTCTGGCACTTGCTGAGCTCAGTGTGGGAAGTCTGAGGTGCTTGGAATGTCCCTGGTCTTGGAGGGGTGCTTGGACTCTCAGGATCTCCTGAGGGAGCTAATTCCCACTCACAGGGGAAATCAGAAAGGCTTGGTGCCAGGAACATAACTAAAAAATTCCAGGGATGACCCTTATCCATGTGCTAGACATCCCTCAGAAGTTTTATCACAGGCTGATGGCCACCAGCTCTGTATCAAACCTTCATCAATTTTTTTCACCTTTTATCATTTCTCCAACACTTGGAGCAATGTTTTCAACTAATTTTGTGAGAGAAGACTCAGGTAGGAAAATAAAGTTCAGAAAACAAAAGGGATTTTTTGGTGCTTAATGGGAAGGCATAGTGGAAGATGTTTAATGTCCTGTAGAGGAACAAAACACCTGAATCCTGCTCATTTTTTGTGGGACTCAGTTGCCATCCGTGCCTCCAGAGTCCAGCCCTTAACATTTTAATTTAAAAAACCAGTCCACAGTTAAAACAGCTCAAAAGCAATGTAGGTTTCCCACCAACCCACTAAAGAAAAATTAGTTTGAAAACTGTAGCACCTTTCGTCTCGGTTCTATGCAAAACCATCCTCCAAACTAAATATAGCAGGTTTTATTCCCCAGCAGAGAGGAAAACAAAGAGACCTATGTCTGTCCATAGGATTAGAAGGCTGGAGACAGGATTTACTTCAAAAATAACCAGCCCCTGGGCTGAGAGCTGATCACTGGAAGTCCTGCTACTCTGTTCAGCTGATTCACCAGAGCATGAGCTGGAAAAGGCAACGTGCCGACGCCAGACTAAAGTCTAACAATTAAAACACCTCCTAATGAACCAGCAGTGCAGCATATGTCTCCTTGTCGAAAGCAAATGGTTTAACAAACGTTACCTTAGGTAATTTATGCTGTTCTGAGGGTGACTCACAGAAAGTTGGTGATTCAATGACCTATCTGGGTCTTGCTATTGTTAGATTGCCAGCTCCAGCTCCTTTTAAGTGCCACTCCAACAATGAGACTGATTAGGAGAGCGAAGCCTTATCAAAATGAAGCTATAAAAGGACTATTTTGCATGTTTGTTTGGAAATGCAGGCTAAATCCTAAATCTGGGCCTTATCTCAGCACTGAGGTGTCCAATCAAATGATGTTTTACCATCATTTATGGTAAAAATGTTATGTTTGATGTAGCAAACAAAGTGGCCTTTACCCTCAGCATTGCACACGCGACCTGCATCCCCAAAAATCTACAGAACTGCATTTTGGGGATTCTTCCCTAGGGGAAATTTAGCAATTTAAAAATTCTATACAGAGACAATTATTCAGATAATTTTGTGTCTGGAAAGTTTTAATTATAATACTGGTTTACCTATTCCTGCTCAGTTCATGATCAGTCCATGCTTGTTTATTAGCCCCATCACTGAGATAAATTACTTTTTCGAGACTTTAGTCTTGAATTTCTCTCTGAATCATAAAATCATGGAATTGTTTGTGTTGAAAGGGAATTTAAAGCTCATCCAGTGGCACCCCCTGCCATGGCAGGGACACCTCCCACTGTCCCAGGCTGCTCCAAGCTCCAATGTCCAACCTGGCCTTGGGATCCAGGGGCAGCCACAGCTGCTCTGGGAATTCCATCCCAGCACCTCTCCACCCTCCCAGGAAAAAAATTCCTGCCTAAAATCCCATCCAGCCCTGCCCTCTGGCAGTTTCAAGCCATTCCCCCTTGTCCACTCCATCTCTTGGAAATAATTCTTTCCATGTTTCTTGTCAGCTCCCTCAGGGAGTGGAAAGCCACAATGAGGTCTCCCCAAAGCTGAATAACTGCAGCAACAAGATTTCTTGTAGTATATTTTTCAAGACAGTGGGTAGATGCTGTAAGGCAGACTCACAAACTTAAAGAAAATTTAAATATTAGTGTTGTCAAAGAGAAGTGTAAGAAGACACTCAAATGGCTCCATGCTGGAAAAGTTGGGATTTAATTCCCATTTATCCTGAAGCAGCAGCAGACAATGACAGTGAGCAAAATAAACAAATTTCTCTTATTTTCACTGTTTAGGTGAAATACACTGAAGTATTTCCATAAAAGGCCGCAAAGATCATTTTTCTTTTATTGTTGTGAAATACAAATTGTCTGCTGCAACACCCTCTACAGCTGGTGGGTTTGTGATTCCTGCCTACAGAACCAATCCAAACTCACCTTTATATTTTATACAGGAACACCCTTTGTGTTTGCATTAAATAACTGCATTTGAGCAAAGGTAGAGGAGCTGAAGAGAGATTTTACACCACGTTAAGCTCAGGTGTCGTTAATTCTTATTATTTAATTATTATTTCTTAATTATTTTTCTTAATTATTATTATTTATTATCTATTATTTAGTATTATAGAGGGCACAGAGAAACAGGTTCTCTATCACAGGGTAAGAGCCCTTCAAATAGCAGCTGATACAGGATGTCAACTCATCTGTGCTTTGTGTTCCTCCTGTATTTCCCCTGCAAAACAGGATGTGATTTATGCAAATGTGGCTTTTTCAATGAAAGCTGGTTGAGTAAACTCAAGTTACCTTTCCTTTCCTGCCTGTAATGCACAGGTCAGACAAAAGGAGAGCAGCAGATGAATATCCAATTTTTTTCTTGGTATCCCAGGCAGGGCAATATTTGCTTCTCTGGCAAGGCCTGACTTGACTCTTTCTAAAACTAGCAGCTATCACTGACTTGAATGGGTTTAAAATTCAAGCTAAAGATGTCTCCTTATGTAAATAAGCAACATATTTTATATTCTCAGCCAGTATCCTCTAGCACAGCCTGAATGTGTTTGTGAACAACCCATCATTACATCTTAAAAAAAAAATACCAAAACCTCAACATTTGTTTGTTTGCGTAACATTTGTTTTAACTCTGTGAATTGTTTATGCTTGGTGGGAAGTGATCACAAAATCTTAATGATTTGGGATTATTCTGGGGACATCTATGGCAGTGCTGACTCTTGATTCCTCTACTTGCACAAACGAGTCAGTCTGAGTTTCTGTGCTCACTAAAACTGGGCTGCAATTATTAATCTTGGCCTGGAATCTGATGCTGGTGTTTGAAAGCAGCAGAATTTCCAGGGCTATCATTACAGGCGTTGTGAGTCACATCCCATCCCCAAGGTTTTGGGTTGTGCCACTTGCTGTGGGTAACATTTCCAGTCGGCTTTGCCACAGAACGCTGATTCCTGCATGGTGTTCTCCAGGAGCCAAATACTGAGCAAATATTCACTACTTAAGCCTTGCAGAACATCTCCTGTGAGTAAATATGTTGTAGTCCTCAGAGGGGCAGGGAGGAGAGAGTGGGAGGGAAAGAAAAGCTCTCCTTCCTCTGCAAAGAGCAGGAGCAGTTTCCCCTCCTCTCGCAGATTTGTGTGAAGGGTTTCCCTTGTTTCCGGGGCTTTGGAACATTGATTGCTTTCTCTGTCCATTTGAGCCTGTTTTTTTCCCTTGTTTTATAGGGAAGATAACTGAGGGAAGAAGGGGATTGCACAGAAATTGTGCAACAACTCTGGCACGGATTCATTCTGACCAGGAGCACTCACCATGGCACTGCCCCTGGCCGCACCTCTGTATTTAACTTTCTTCCTGCCAAAATGTTTTTGCTCAATGGTTTTCATGTGGAGATTTGCACCATTTTATGAGAAATCCATGTTAAGCAAGCACTCATGAATCTAAATATCAGAAGGAAAAAGAATAAATTCACATTTGGCTGCTGAAACACCTCTATGATTAATTGAAAGAGAATCTCAGAATTTGTCAGTGAAACTGTATCCTATCTCCTTCAGGTACAAAAAGCACTTTGAATACAGTCCTGGCCCAACATAGGAGAGATTTTATGTTTTCATCCTAGGCCTGGAGAAGTATTTCTGTTCCTTTTATTCTGAGTGGATGTAGAGATAATTACAGAGAAAATTTCAAGCCCTTCTCTGTCTGGAACTTGAAGTTGCTCACACTGCTCCATGCAGCACAAAAATAGGGAAGATCACTGGAACAGGTGACTTGACATGACTGATTCCTCATATTTTTAAAGACAAGTGTGTTCTGATGCTCTCAGTGCAACACATGAAAGTCAGAGAGGGAAAGCAGAGTTTCACAAAAGTGAATTTTTGTTTTCTTGCTCTGAGTTGAACAGGCTGAAAATGAGCAAAGCCACTGCTCCACAAGGCAGAGATGCTGGGCCAGGGTTTGCTGTATCTATCCATGTATCTCTGCCAAGCACAGCAAAATACCAAGGACTTGTTAAGTGATGTATTTTAAGTGATCAGCTACACAGGCTCGGCAGTCACGCACCTCCTACAAGTGCCAGTGATCCAGCAGCTCTCCAGCACGCAGGCATCTCATTACAATGGAGAGCACGTGGAAATCTACTCAGATTTGCCAGATTTGTCAGATTTTCTGCTCAATTTAGGCCTTTTGTTCGTTGCTGTGTGCTGGACTTTGTGTGCTCTATCCCGTCCTCTTCCCAAATCAACCAAATCCTTGTTTTCCTGATGTCAAGTGAGTTGTAAAATGCAGCCTCAGCTACAGTCTGAGTTGTTTTATTTTGATTCCTTTGTTGCTGAGGCCTTTCCTGCTCTGAAAACACATTTATATTATCATGGATAGTATAGATAGATAGAGATCTTGTATACCTTATAGATAACTTGCTTCTAAAATAGAAACCAGATAGAACCTACCCACCACTTATTAATCTATCACTTTCATTCAAATATGAAGGTTTACTTACGTGTTTTCCCATCTTTTGCAGCGTGTCTGCTGCAGAAAATGCCAGCTCTAAGAGTGGCAACAGGAAAAAAAGGTGAAGTTTTCCTTGTAAAGAGTAACTTCAAAGGTCTGTGTCACCTGATTCCTCATTTCAAATCAGGATTATGATAACAAGGACAGTGGTGGATTACTCTAAGAAATGTTTCAGCTGTTTGTTAATGTTCTGAGCCAAAGGGAAAGAATATTTTTGCCCTTTCACTGAAATCCAGGGAAGACTGTTAGAGAAAGGGTTCTGTTACCATCTGTTTTGAACATTCAAGGCACAGCAGCCAATGCCCATGGGATGACATTTGCTGTTGTGTAGAGTACAAGCACAGTGTCTCCTCCTCAGTTACCCTCCAGGCTTACATGCTCCAGGAGTACTCAGGATTTTCACAGCGAGTTGCACAACAGTGGTTTTCAGCCAAAAAGTAAATGATAGCAACTGAAGGCAGCATCTGTAAAGCTCTACCTGAGTAATTCATGACAGTGTCATTTTTTCCACCCCCTGCTCAAATGCCAGACTTGTTGATCTGCAAAATATTGCAAATGCTGCCACAGGTTCTGGAGGAATCTGCCTTCTTGCAACACTGAGAAAAAGGCATGATCTTATCATTTGATGTAGAGACAGGTATGAGGTTGGACTTGATGACCTTGGAGATCTTTTCCAACCTAACTGATTCTGTGAAAAGGGCAGAAGTCTGTCATTCTCAGAGCCAGAATCCTGCATTTAACTGCTGTCCCTCATCCTCCTCTTGTATTTTGACCCTGTGGGGCACAAGCACCACCTCAGCTCTTGCTGATGGCAGCTCTAAATCCTTCTCAGTTATTCCAGGGCAAGAGTTTGAAATGAATTTGTGACAGCAGCTAAATGTCACGGTCCTCTAAAGTACAACATTAAGTAAGTGGATTTAAAGCAGGTGGCTTAAATGCTTTAGTAGGGCCCGTGATGAAAGGAAATGCCTTGGCAGATCTGCAGGGCTGTGCCAGTGATTGACATCCTCAGGTATTGCTGGTGCTGCAGCTGGGACCTGGAATTTCACATCTTAATCCATATTTGACTAACTTTGGAGTTTCTGAGGGTTTGGCAGTGACTGAGCAGAGTGTGAGCAGACACAGAGAGAGAGAATCAGCTCGTGGTGCACCACTGATCCTGAATGGGGTGGGTTGTAAAGGGGCATCTTTGCAAGGGGGACACTTCTCTGGCAGACAAAATTGAGAGCTGAGCATTGAATGAGAAGGGGGAGAATCTGAGGAGAGGTTTTTTTCTCTTTTTGTAAAGGGCTGCCCAGCAGAGCTGTTACTTCTCCCTATGTACATCACAGAATTAGCACCATGGCGTGGTCAGATCAATAAATCTTGCCTAATATTAGGCTACTAAAAATGATACTTGTCATATCTGCTGCCTGTTTAGGCAGAGGAGAGAGGAAAACCCCTCCAAGCAATTATTTGTCCCAGATGTTCATGTGTAAAGCACAGACAATGCTCAGAGTGCTCCAAGGGCTGTTTTTTTCCTGCTGGAGAGAGACTTTCACACAACTGCCATGAGCCCCACACATAAACCACTCAGAAATTCAGTCTTCAGTCATGATTTTGCAGGGTGGGATGGGCCAGAGACCGAATTACAATTTGTCAATGAAAGCTGCTTGAGTAAACTCAATAAAATAGAATTCAAAAAATTGAGTAGAAAAACCTCAAAAAATTGAGTAAACAGTCAAAAATCACAGAGCAACCTTTTGGGTCATTGTCCTGCTCTTTGTATGTGGAATGAAATTGGGATCCCCCGGGGAATAAAGGAACCTGCCCAGGTAATTATCATCACCCATGCACACAGAAAGGCTTAATTGGAATTACACAGAAAACAGCAGCTCTGTTGTTTCCCTGCACATGAGGACTAATTGTGCAACCTCAGTATTTTCCTCAGCCCCTTTTAAAATATGAAAACATTATTTTTTTTCACTGCTTGAGTGTCTAGGAAGAGTTAAATATCAAGGGTTACCGGCAGCAGTGTGGGAGTTGTAACAACTGATTTTGTGGGTGATTTATCCATGTCCAGGTTGGAACATGATGTCTTATTTTGAGTGTGGAGGAAGACACAGAGGGAAAAAGGAAGAGTGGCTGAGAGATAGAGATGACTATCTGAATTAAGTTGTTCTACCACAATGAGATAAAATTGCTGGTAAATACAGAAACCTGAAAGGCTGACAGGCAGCAAACTTAGGAAATATGAGGCACTAGGAAAGCATCAGCTCTCTCATTTAGTCTGGTACTGATGAAGTTTTTCCCATTACCCATTTAAGCATTATGCAACAAAGCCAGAGTTGCTTCCTGCTCCAGAAAAATTAATGTTCTATAAAACTTGCTGTTGCTTTAATATTTTCCTATTAAAGTGGCTTAAAGTGCTGTTACATCATTTTAAGGAAATGGATGGATGCTGGCCCAGTTTATTATCAATTCTTGTCACCAACTGTTTCTGCAAGCTGCAGGAAAGGGAAATGATAATTTGCAAGGCTCTCTGATCCAATGAGAGTCTGTAAAATATGCTTCTGGATGAACTCTGCCCTTCAGATCCCCAGGGTGGCCATGAAATACTCACTTTACATTTGGACAAACCCTGGAAATTCACCTTCTCGCATCTCTAAAAGGCCAGTGGAAAAGAAGGATTTGTGGTTTGTCTTTTGTTTTATCCCTCCTGTGGTGTCAAAGTCCCAGCAAATCTCACAAGTGTCCTCAGCTAAAAAAGAAAAATAGATTTTAGCAATGACAATGAGTATTTTTAAGAGGGCACATCTGAGTTACTGCGCGAGCAAGATCTGAAAAGGGAATGTAGCCCAAATTTAGGATTAATACTGTTTCAAACCCTCATCCTGGTATCCTGTTTCCTGCCACAAAATCCACTGTTATGTTCCTAGTGACCAAAACTGATTTTTTTTATCAGGCTCAAGTCGAATGGATTTTAAGGCATTTGCACACTTTATTTATTTGATTAAAATTCTGGCCCACATTACTCCAAATTCTTCTGTGTTGCAATTTGTCCCAAGCATTCCTGCAGCTTTAACTTCCTCTGTCACAGATGCATTTTTCATGCAGGGATTCATCCAGACATGATGTAATAGCCTTGTCCACCATCTAGGCCCAGATTTATTATTTGGTTTTCATTAGATTTTTTTTCCTATTTTCTCCTTAAGACTCAGTGAATTGAAGAAATTGCACTATGCAAATACTTTTTGAGAGTGTCAGCTCTCTCTATTTTTTCCACTTGCTGTAGTAAAAATATTGCTGTCATTTTTCTTCTGTTGCAATTTCGTGAAGCCCAATATTTAATTTTAAGATATTAAACCACCAAGAGTGTTCATTTTTGATTAAATAAAATCCCTCTTCATGTGAAACACAGCCATTTTTAGGAGTTTTCTGAGGCCTGGTTTTGGTTTTGTGGAGGGGGTTTAGTGGTTTAGTTTTATTTTTTAATTTTTCTTTCTGATTTGCTGCTTTAATCCACAGTGATTTTCTAGGAACAAATAGGAAACCTTTCAACCACTTCTAATCAGTCCCAAATGTATCTCCCATCCACGTTTCCAAGGATTGTATTCCCTGCTGTGCAGTGAGGAATCTGCAGCAGGCACTGCAATTTTTGTAACAACCACTTTTTAAGCACACAATGGAGGGGAATCAAAGCTGGTTCTGTTCTCTCCCAAACAATTCCTGCTAAAGCTGCTCCATTCCCAATGGGAGATGGGGAACTGTGGAAAGTGAAATGTCTCATCTGAACCATGGGGCCATCCACAGGGACCTGGACAAGCTCCAGAAGTGTCCCATGGGAATCTCCTGAGGTTTAACAACACCCCTGGCTTGGGGCAATCCTTGGGATCAATCCAGGCTGGGGATGAGCAGATGGAGCAGCCCTGGGAGAAGTGGAAGAGATGGGACCACTGAGTGCTGGAACCCTGGGCACTGAGAATTCCAGGCTTTCTGTGCTGACAGGCTCTGACCCCCAAGCAAACCCTGCACTGACCTGAGCCCATGGAAAAGGCTCCCAAAATTGAGTGGCAGCCCTGGGACTGTGGGTGTGCAGTTTGGATAGAAGTGTGTGATAGCACAGGGGCCAAAACTCACAGTTTAAGGGGTTAGAATGCAGTAATATATATAAAGCAAGATGAAGGGTTTAGGGCAGAGGCCAGTCCTGCTTTTTCACCTTCTTCTTCATGGTCNCTTCTTCATGGTCTGGGTGGGGTTTTGTGATTGGGTAGAAAAGTCCACATTGCAGACCACAGGTGTTTGTTATTGGGTCAAAAGTAAAAATAATCTACGTGTCATTTCTTAATTGGACCATTCATGCTTAAAAGACCTTGGAAAGATATAGAGACAAAGCCATTTTTCACCTTGTTAGCTGGAACTCACAACTTGTCAGACTGTACTACAGATAAGAATTAATAAACATCCGAGTTTGAACATGAAAACTGCATCTCTTGAGCATTTAATCCCAGCTCTAACAGAAGAAGATAAAAACCCCGCACGAGAGATGTTTAAAGCATGAATTATTGCCTCAGACTCATGAAGGAGTGAGAAGGTCTTCACAGCAGGAGTTAGGGGTCAGACGTCCGTGACCAGTGGTCACAAGACCACAGGTTACAAGGGGTTTTAAAGGTTTATTAGCCAATTAACCTTGCCACACAGATTGTTTCTACTTTCACACCACTAGCTAATTAATGTCTTACACATTTTTGCCGCAGCCCAGACTTTCTTTACCAATCATATGACACACAAAGCTACTTGCTACACCTTAAAACTTTTTACTATTTCTGGAACTACTTCTATATCCAAACTTTAAAACCTCAAAACTTTCCACTAGCTAGCTTAATATATTTCTATCTAAACTACAAACACATTCTTATTTATGGTCTCTAAAGCTGGAAGCCTTTTCCAAGGCCTCAGGTCGAACCCTGTGCTCTCTGCTGTATTTGAGGCTGCATGCAGGAGGCTTTGAGAATTTTCTGTGCCTGTAATTCCCACAGAGAAGGATTTGGGGGTGCTGGTGGTGAGAGCTGGACCTGCCCCAGCCCTGAACCCCACAGTGAGGGGGGATTTGTGTCCCTGTGCCCCCTCAGGTGAGGCCCCACCTGCAGAGCTGCCCCAGCCCTGGGCCCAGCACAGGGAGCACGTGGAGCTGCTGGAGAGAGCCCAGAGGAGGCACCAGGATGAGCAGAGGGATGGAGCAGCTCTGCTGGGAGGAAAGGCTGGCACAGCTGGGATTGTTCAGCCTGGAGAGGAGAAGCTTTGGGCTGAGCTCAGGGTGGCCTTGCAGGGCCTGAAGGAGCCCCAGGAAAGCTGGAGAGAGACAATTGCCAAGGGCTGCAGGGACAGGACACAGGGAATGGCCTCAAACTGAAAAAGGACAAGTTGAGGTGGGATGTTGGGAAAAAATCCTTCCCTGTGATGGTGGGCAGGCCCTGGAATAGAATTCCCAGAGCAGCTGTGGCTGCCCCTGGATCCCTGGCAGTGCCCAAGGCCAGGTTGGACACTGGGGCTTGGAGCAGCCTGGGACAGTGGGAGGTGTCCCTGCCATGGCAGGGGTGGGATGAGATGATCTTTAATGCCCCTTCCAACCCAAACCACTCTGTGATTCTCTGATCTCTTCCTCTTATCAGTCCCATTGAACCAGATCCCACCAGGGCTCTGTAGGGTTTCAGATGTTACAAAAATGGATCTTTGCATTGCTCAGTGAACGAGCTGGATAAACATGGGAGCAAACAGAACATCTCCCCGTCCTCCAGACCAGCTCTGCCAACATTCCAGCACTGAAAAGCAGCTGCAAAATTTTACCAAGCATTCACTTTAGATGAAAACCTCTGGAATAAGCAGCCCAATGACTGCACACAATGGCATTTGACCCTAATTGTGGAGAAATATGGAGACAGAAGCCACCTTTATAAAGAGAGCTTGGCCAACAGATGTAATCAGCCCCAAAACATTTGCCCCTGCCCACCCCCCCCCACCTCTTCCTTTCCAGGATCCCCAGGTGGAATACACTGAGGGCTTGGGGTTTTTTCCCTGTGTATCTGACTTTCACAAGTAATATTTTATTTTTTAAAGGTTTAGACTTGTGCTAATTCCTTTTAAAAATAGGTCCTTCCTTGCGTGCCTTTCGTGCCCAAATGCCAGCTCTACTTTCAGTAGACCGGAAAGTTTCGTCTTTTTTTTTTAATGTGAATTGAAGACTGGCTGGTCAGCTTTCACTACTGATTGAATCCTTCAGCTTTGTTCTGGATCATGATTATGTCTGATGATGAATCAAGTTACTTTTTATGCTTGACAACCGGTAAATAAAATAATCTAGTTTAAAAAATTATTTCAAGGGAAATGAAGTTTGGAGAGGGTGGAAACCCCCCCCAGTGTAATGAAAGTCAAGTTCTTGGAAATAAAACTAGGGGACAGATAAAATTTAAGTGAAATGGAAATTATAAAGACAGCTACTTTGCTGAATCAGGCAAGTGTCCAATTCACTGTTTCCATGAAACATGGTGCTGTGTTCACTTGTCACAGACGATTTGTAAATTCCAGCAGGTCTCCTGTTTATTCCAAGCACTGCTCCAGCAGATACTACATATTTGCTGTGTTTTTAATATCACACTTAACGAAATTAACACAGATTGTGGGCTGGCAGGAAAAAAACCTCCCTGGGGAGCTGCAGGTTTGTACCCTCCCTTGGGTAAATGTGTTAAACCCCACCACCTCTCCCCTCTGGCACAGGCTCTGGAAAGCAAAAGCTTCAGCTCACACCTGCTCAACAGGACATCTCTGCAGGAAGCCTTGTTCAATAAATTATTGTGGAGATGCAAATAGGAAATAATAATAATAATAATTTCACTGAGACAAGAGGCCACCAGTTACTTTGAGGCAATTATGTGCTGATAAATTGTGTAATTGTGTATCTGGGGACTTCATGTCATTTAGGTGTTGCACAGATCATCTCTTCTTGCAAAAGCTGATTGACGTGGTTTGTCCTGCTGGTGGTAAATGTGGTCTATAAGAGACATGAGAGTGGCAAAGCTTAGGGCTAAACTCTGAGCACAAAATACCTGCAAGGAATTCTGCACTAGCAACTCAGTCACTTCAGAGCAGCCCCACAATGCTCTCATTTCCCTTCTCCTCTCTTATGGACATCAGGATGGTTTGCAGCATTTGATTGTTGCAGCTCTGTGTTATTCACCGACACATTCCTTCTTGTATGGGAAAGACAGAGCACAAGGAATCAAATGTCAAATTTCTTGTCATTCTTCAGCTCCAAGTGCCTGAAGTAATGCCACGGATTTTTCCTGTGGTGCTGGTTGTAGGATGTTATGATAGAATTATGCTGGGAAAACACTGGCAGAGCTCTGTGCAGGTACAGATGGGTGGAGAGCTGACAAGAGGCTCTCTGCACCCTTGGTGTGATGGTGTTCAGGAGAGTTTTGATGGCAGTGGAGTCTAACCTGATAAAAACAACCTCCCTCTGTTACAGACTCCTCGAATTCCCTGCTCCTGCAGCAGGGGACACAGGGTTATCCCACCAGCACAGATGCCCTCTTTGCCTGCCCAGTGCCTCCAGATATGCTGATCTCATGTGAAAGGCTCTAAATCAACTGGGCAGAAGGATGAGACAAGAAGACAGATTGTATAATTTCATTTTTTCTTAAGGAAACTATGGGAAAACCCCATTAATTGTTAAAAAAACCTTCCCCTCCCTTCCTCCCTCCAGTGGATCTATTGATTTATTGGCTTTACATGCAAGACATCCATAGGATCCCATCAAAACAGTGTCCAGTCATTGCAAATTGATGCTATTTAGCTGTGCCACAGACATGGGATACACCAAAAGATGCATCTGAGGGGGCCCTGATTTCCCAGGAGATGTTTAAAAGTCTGACTCCATTCCTTGTTCCCATTGTCGTGGTGCCATGTATTTTCTCACACCAGGCACCAGTGTCCCAGGATTTTGTTCATCTCCTGCAGCCTGTCTCTGATCTGGAGCTGCACCCCTGCCACGAAACCAAACACAAAACAAAAATCATTTCTTTTGCATTCCTGGGAATTTTGACCAATGTTTAATGACGTGCTCCTTTCCCTTTGCATTGCAAAGACCTGGGGACTCTTGCCATATCCTGGGGTCCAGAATTCCTCCTGCACCACTTCCAGCCTGCTGCAGTCACCAGGGAAAGGAAAGCAGCTCTAAAAAGCCACAAAGCAAAAAACACTGCTTGTCTTTGAGAGTACTTTTCCCTATTTTCACAGGTTTTCCTTTAAACTGTCCCTTCCATCTTCTCCACACTTGGCATTTCACTCGAATCTTGTTTTCCAACCTTGTGCGTGTGTGCCTTGCTCCCAGACTCTCCTGGCCTGGAAACTGTGCATTTTTTTTTCCCAAGGGGAACACGCAGACTTTCTCTTTGAAATCTGCCTGGAGCGTGGCAGCAAAAATCCTCCATTGTCATTTCACATTCAGGGAACAAACAGGGGAAGGAAGGTTCTTCGCTCCCCGTTTGTTGCAAAGGGGAAAAGGGAATATTTTTGTCAGCCAGCCACACTAGGTGGTGGTGTTTTTTTTGTTGTTGTTGCACTGCTGGGCATGGAACTTGTGAATTCATTTCTGTCTTCAATCATTAGACAGGTACTTCCAAATATTCAGCTTGGGATTTGGCAGCGTGCTGGAGCACTGGGTGCATTTTATTAAAATTATCTGCTCTGCAACAAGGCAGACAACGCGTGAAATTCCCTCAGATTTTCACTCTCTCAGCCTGGAATAACCATTCCCTTCTTCACACTGGACAAGGCACCAACTGGGCAGTCTTAGTTTCAGCTGAATCAGCAGCAAAGTGCATTTCCTCAATTTAGAGTGAGTGTTGGACATGGATTTGTGCTGGATTCCACCTGGCTCTGGGGGACAGATTATTCCCTGTATTTATAAGGAGTCCTGAGGCAAACATACTTTCCTGACACCTTTTTGAAAAAGTTTCAGCTCAGAGTTATCTTCTACTGGCTTGGCTGTTTATATATATATATATTTTTTTCCCCCTGGTTTCTATATGTCCCACAGTTCCAATGGTTTTCATGGAAATACTCTCCTTGTAGCACTGTAGAAATGGGCAGGTTTGGCTGCAGGATATTGACAGGATGTGAAGCAGAAAACATTCAGATGTTGGGGTTTGGTGATTTCAAATAAAGCTTGTCAGCAATTACTTGAAAAGTTCTTATTTCCTTTTATACTTCTGTTTATTTTGTAATTCTGGTGGGTTTTTTTCCCCCAGATATTCCAAACTCAGTAAAAGGCAGGTAAGGTAACAATGAGTAGCCTGGTTATAAATGGTTTGGGAAAAGCTTTCCAAATTGTCAATACAATTTTTATGACAGAATCACGGGATTATTTTGGTTGGGATGGACAGGGACACCTTTCACAAGACCAGGTTGCTCAGAACTCCTTCCAGCCTGTCCTTGAACACTTCCAGGGATGGAGGTGCTCCTACAGCCACCCTGGACAAATACAAAATAGTGTTTTATTATTTGGATCCATAAAACTTCATTTTTAGTGACTATTTTGCATTTTTCCCCTTAAAAAAAGTTTCATGCGCTAACTAAAAAGAAAAAAAAAATCATCAATAAGAAAAATAAGTATTCTTATAACTCAGAAATTACAAAATGGGAGTCAAGTCAACTTTTTTTTTTCATTTTTGGAAATGTTTTTTAAATTGCTGCACTCTATTTGTCAGAGGACAGACAGGACTTTTGAAATCTCAGAAATCTAGTGGTGCAAGGAAAACACTTTCAGCTGGTCCCAAACATGACAGATTTCATCATAAAACGTTTTGTACTAAAATGTCCTTAAGAAATCACTGAAGCCTCTTCAGGTCTTGTGTTGTTCCCTTCAGAGTGTTTGATGACGAGGAGCAAATGGAATTAACTATGAGCCTTGTGTCTTTGAGTGTAGAATAGTTCAGTGTTAATCCTGGACTAAAATGTGAAATTATGATCAGAAAATCTCCACTTTGCTTCTCACAGTAAGAGAAAAGTCACTGCCCATGGCTGGAGTTATATAATCTCCATCTATATTATGTCCTCATATAATTTGTGCAGTAGATTTGGTGACAATAAAATGAGATTAATGTTTTGAGAGGTTCAAAGTGCCCCAAAAGGAATCTGCTAAAGAATTCTACCCTCTCCTGTCCTGGAGCCTGAAGTCTGTGAGAATGTGAGACAGAGGGAGAGTGGATTGTGTGGGAAAACAATTTACCTGGCAACCTGTCTCATGTTTGCTGACTGTTGAGGATGAGAAACCTACAGCTCTGAAAGGGAAAAAAAAAAATCCCCCATTAACTTTGCTGCCAGAAGAAATTGAATTTAAATTCCACTCTAGGTGCTTTTAAAATAAATCTGTAATTCTAACTGCAACTAGTGCAGCTGAGCAAAGGAACCTCAGCAGAATCTGCCCACTTTTTTCAGGGTTTTTAGATTGAGGGGACAGGTGGGAACATGAGTGTGAAGGGCCTGCAGCCCCATATGTGTGGAGATCTTCCTTTGGGAAGGGATCCAAGGCAAGTTCTTGATGTGCTCCTACGGATTAATAAAGCAGCAGAATGGGAAATGGTTATGGGATACGGATACAGCGACCGTGTGGGGGATGAAGTGCTGGTTACCCCTGTGACTTAGGTAAAAAATCCTCCTGGAAAGTTTAATGAATTGCAATGTGGGGTGACAGGAGAATCCTCCTGTTAGTTTAAAATGACCCTTCTTNGTGGATACAGTGACTGTGTGAGGGATGAAGTGCAGCTTGTTAGTTTAAAATGACCCTTCTTACCATTTCTGAGGGTCTTCTCTCATTAGAAAGAGATCATTAGAGGCTGTTAACATTTTCAAATCTTTTCCTTGTCATAAATGAAGTGCTGCAAGAGTCCTGTTGACCTGGCAGAGGAGAGGACGAGTCTAGCTGGGAAATAAATGCAGGTGGATTTAGAAGGGTGGCATATCAGCAGTTTAGTCCTTCACTCTGCTCACCTGATTTTTCTAGACCTCTGAGAAAGAAAGTGAGATATGTAGGCCTTTGACACCAGATTTGCTCATTTGGCACCTGTCCATGCTATATATGGCTGCTATCCCATTTCAAGGAGTGCCTTCAGCAACCTCACCTTCATCTTCATGGACAGGGAAATGGTGGGATGGTCCTTTTGTGAGAAAAGGCAGCAACTTTTTCCCTCAATTCTGTGCCAGCTCTAGTGAGTTACCCTTATTTGTTTCTTCATGGCTGGTGTATTAAGGGCCTTGTTGCCACCTGGAACTCAGACACTGATTGCTGACCCAAAACTGTGACCACATCACAAAGTTCAGCTAAAACTGGAGGAGCTGAGAGAGGGTGGGAGCCTGCAGGCTTCACCTGGAGCTGACCAGTGCTGAAATGCTGAAGGGGAGTTGTGCTCCCCAAGGTGTTTTGAGTTAGTTTTACAGATTGGGTCAGGCTGGAAGGCACCACAGTGTGTCACTGGTGGCACCTCCCTACTCCATCCCAGCAGGGCCATCCCAGAGCACAGGGTTGTGATGGAATATCCCCAGGGAGGGACTCCCCAGCTTCTCTAGGCACTGCCCAGGGCAGAAGTTGTGCCTCCTGTGCAGGGGAATTGCTGGGCTCAGCCCCTGCCCGTGGCTCTTGTTATAAACGAGGCTGGGACTTGGATGGAAAATAAAAAAGGGCACTCGTTTATTTAGCTTTAACAACCACTGGGAACAGGAACCCAGGATAAGCCCAGGTCCCTCTTGGCAAGCCAGAAAACAAGAGACAGCATGACTTTACACTGCATACTCCCTCACCCTCCCAAAGTTCTGAAGAAAAACCCCATCTGACATCTTACAGTCCCTTTTATCCTTTTTGCTCTCTCCCGATTGGGGCGCTTTGGATCCTCTCCCTGATTGGCTCGTTGCCAGGGTTCTGATTGGTCTTTACCGAGGATCATTCCTAACCAATCATTTCCCGAGGGCATCGAGTGATTGGTCAATCGTGCCCACCAATCATGGCTCAGGGTGATGTAACCTTCACAAACCAAGTCTTTCCCTCCCTCTTCCTCTGACTGACAGCTACGCAGCTAAAAATTGGCTTTTTTACACCCCTACAGTGTTGCAACAACTTAAAATACCTTTAGAACAGACACAACCAGCAGCAAACAATTTCAGAAACCCCTTTTAAAATGTTTTATAACAGCTCTGGTGCCATTGCTGGGCCTGGAGCAGAACCTGGGCCCTGCTGATGCCTTGGGAAGGCTGACCTGGAACAGAGACTAAGCAGAGCTAAGAGAGTAAAGTAGATATTTATTAAAAGGCCTTTAAGGGCACACCTTGGGCAGGACAAGAGCCTGACCAGGGCTACACCCAAGGCGGACCCAAAATGGACACAAAATGGATGACAGGTCATGAGGTCTCACACTTTTAAAAGTTGTGGTCTATTTGCATATTGGGATTTAATTGTCCAATTCCAGCTGCAGGTTCTGCAGTCCCATCCTTCTTGTTTCTCCCTTCAGCCACCCTTGTTTGTGCTGTTGGGCCTGAAAACTTGTCCCAGTTTCCTTGGTCTACAGCAGGAATAGGATTTGTTTTGTGTCCCTGCTCTGTGCAGAGCTGAGTGACACTGAGTGTGAGCTCAGAGCTGCACCCTGGGCAGCACAGAGTCTGAAATGCATCAAAGATAAAACTTAAGGCCTGTAATTTTAACTAGTGCAGCTGAGCAGAGGAACCTCAGCAGAATCTGCCCACTTTTTTTTGGGGTTTTTGGATTGAGGGGACATGTGGAAACACGAGTGTGAAAGCATCACTGCTCTGCCCCTCCCTGCACACAGGGACCCACAGGGACACACAAGGACACACAGGGACACACAGGGACACCCAGGGACACCCAGGGCTCAGCCCCTCTCCCTGGGGCTCCTCTCCAGGCTGAGCAGCCCCAGCTCCCTCAGCCTTTCCCGGGCACGGAGATGCTCCAGGCCCTTGCTCAGCTCCAGCAGCTCCTGTCCCTGCTGTGCTGAGGATCCAGGGCTGGACACAGCACCAAGAGGAGCCTCCAGGGCTGGGCAGAGGGGCAGGATCAGCCCTGACCTGCTGGGAATGCTCATCCCGGTGCCCCCCAGGGCACCATTAGCCCTTAAAATCAGTGCTCAGGGAAGGAGAAAGCTCCGCGTGCTCAGCCCTTGCAGCTGCTCTGCACTCCCTGTTCCTGACACTGATTTATGCTGCGGGGGAGCAGACAATGCCTCAGAACACAATAATAGACTTTGGGTTTGTTTACTGACTTTCATGCCCTGAGATGCTCTGAGCAACCTCCAGAAATGGCAAGTGAAATGTTAACAGCTCCATGTGCTGCAGAGCTCTGTGGGTGAGTTAAACCCCGTAGACTTTCCACTTGTGAACTTGCAGCCTACCCTCTGCCTGAGGCCCTGCACCCTTTCCAGCTTCTCTGGCAGCTTTTCCCAGAGATTTGGTGGCAGGAATCTTCCCCTGGTGGGTCTCATGCTGTTCCTCCCGTGCTGTGACCTCCAGGGCCCTGCAAGCAGAGATCCTGCTGTTTTGGTGGCCCTTTGTGGAAAGCAGTATCTGCCAACAACTGCTGGCTCAGCTGGTAAAGCTTTGGGGTATAAACCTGTCTCAACACCCTGCGTGCAACAAAAACTGGAGCAGACAAAATTCAGCAGCCAGTCTGAACTCATCCTGCCTAATTTTCTGTCTTAGAGCATTTCCAGCTGCAGAAAGCACCTGCTGGGCCAGGGTGTTAAAGATCACCAACCACTTGTACCAGTCCTCTCTCTTCATCCTGCTTTCCCTCAAACTTCTGTCCCATATTCAAATTAGATATCAGAATCCCAGCAATGCATTCCATCAAAAGCAAATGACATTATTTTTCTCAGCCTGGGTTCCAAAATAAGTGAGGCTGGTGTGACCCATCTGACAGTCAAACCCTCCCTCTGTTATCTTTTAAATCTGTTGGGGAAATCATCCTGCAAGTCATTAAAATAATAAAAATGTTGTAAATTTGCTCCACCAGGGGAAAAATGAATATCATTCAGGTGTGTAATTCTCATATCCATCTTCACTTTAGTTGGAAACCTTGCCAGCTGTCACTCATTTAAATCTTTGGCAAGCTTTTAACATTAATTAATGTACTGTATTATCATTTCTGTTCAACTGTTTCTGGCAATATTTGGCAAGCTCTTGTTCCTCCTTGCCAATCTCCTTGTTTTAGATTGTGTGAGGAAATAATGTATGCACAGATCAGGCTGTGGCTGGGGAGTTACTGCTTGATAAAACCAGTGACTTTCTTTTCCTGATTATTGCATTTTAAGCTGTGTTTGTGACAGACTGTCTGACACACTAGACATAATAAAGAGCCTAATAAACAGTATTATTGAAATCCACGTAGAAGATAGGTCAAAACTCTGAGAAGAAGAAGAAAACGCTGTTAATTATAGATGGAAGGCTGGCTTCTGAAAGTGCTGGAGGGCCTGTTTTAAGGATGTTTATCTCCAGTAGGTTATGAAAAAGTCAAAAGATCACATTTTTATCAACAAATATGTATAAAATAAATTTAGAAATGAATATCCATTATTTTCCTTTATCGAGTTATGAAGATAAATGAGATGCCAGGAACTAAACTTTTATCTCCAGTGACATGATGTTTTTCTGTTTTCTAGTTTTATTTCCTTCCTCAAGTTTTCTTTTCCCCTCCAAGCCAAAATGTTTTTTTCTTCCCTGTGCTCAGCTGAAAGTAAATGAGTCTTTAAATGATTTCTCTATTTTTACTGATCCTTGCTACTGCATAGTTTTGTAATCAAAAACATCTCAAGTGTAAAGGAACAGAGTCTCCTACAGCACCACCACATGCTCACTTAGGTGGATATGTTACCTTTTGCTACAACTTTAGCTTTTTCTGACAGCTCTAAGTTATATTAAAGCTTCAGGAATTCTTAATGTGTTAAAAAACATTTTGCCTTTCCCAATCCCTTAATAGTGAGTGATGGCTTGAGCCTCTGGAGCTTAATTTTATTTGATTGGCCTGGGTCATCCCCAGGTATGTGAGAGTGGGCAGAAGTTATTTCCATAATCCAATAATTTTCAGGTTGTGTCAAATGGGAAGATAAAGCAAAGGGCCATGGGTCTGTCACAGCCTCTAGGTGAAAAATTTGGGGGAGGGTGGTAAATAGTTATGGGATAATTAGCAGAGTTTAAAAGGCATCAGGAAGTGCAGAGATGTGGGAAAAGCTGGGAAGGGACACAAGGGATGAAGAGAAACAGAATCATAGAATTACTTGGATTGGATGGGATCTTAGAACTCATCCAATTCCACCTCCTGCCATGGCAGGGACACCTCCCACTGTCCCAGGCTGCTCCAAGCCCCAGTGTCCAACCTGGCCTTGGGCACTGCCAGGGATCCAGGGGCAGCCACAGCTGCTCTGGGAATTCTATTCCAGGGCCTGCCCACCCTGCCAGGGAACAATTCCTGCCCAAGATCCCATCCAGCCCTGCCCTCTGGCAGTGTGAAGCCATTCCCTGTGTCCTGTCCCTGCAGCCCTTGGCAATTGTCTCTCTCCAGCTTTCCTGGGGCTCCTTCAGGCCCTGCAAGGCCACCCTGAGCTCAGCCCAAAGCTTCTCCTCTCCAGGCTGAACAATCCCAGCTGTGCCAGCCTTTCCTCCCAGCAGAGCTGCTCCATCCCTCTGCTCATCCTGGTGCCTCCTCTGGGCTCTCTCCAGCAGCTCCACATCCTTTCTGTGGTGGGACCCCAGTCCTTGGGAATTGGTTTTTCAAGTTGGAGATCACCAAACTGCTGGAATTCATGGAATTGGACCTTCCTGTAGCACTCCTTGTCTGACCTAAAACTCCCCACTGCACTCAGGTGCCCAGATGGATTTGTAGCACCTTCTGCTATTCCTCTGCATCTGCAGATGTCAAGCAGGCCTGTGGAATGTTCTGTGGTGAGGGTGAGATCCTTGAACACCTGTCTCCTCCTTGGATACTGCCGTGCCACGTCTGGCACCTTCCTTGAGGTGGCCCCTCCACACACTCCTGTCCCACAGCTCTGCCTCCTGTTCCAAACCGTGCCTGGTGCACCCAGCAGGAGCAGCTGTTCCCTACATTCCCCCCTGGAGCTGAATCCCATGGTCCTGGAGAAGATGTGCTCTCCTGTTATGTGCCTGCAGCCCCATGTGTGACCCTCACATCTGAGGGTGTGACTGACCTGTAGAAGGAACAAATGTGCCTGTGGGAATGGTGACATTTATGGAATCTGTAACATCTAAATGCTTTTTCTTCATGGAAGGGGTGGTCAGACCTTGGCAGGGCTGCCCAGAGAGGTTTGGAGTGCCGATGCCTGGAGGTGTCCAAGGAATGACTAGATGTAGCACTCAGCTGACACTTGGTAGGAAGTCAAAGCATGGACTTGATGATCTGGGAGGTCTTTTCCAACCTTAATGATTCTGTGATTCTGTAAAAACAGAGGAGTGACATTAATGGAGACTGGGATAGGAACTGAGCTGCTGGTGGGCTGAGACCACTGCTCTTGGCTGGAGAGATCCCCTGTCCTTGATTTTCTCAGCTGGGAGAGCAGGGATGGAGTCTCCAAAATCGTTGATGTTCTGCTTGGGGTGCCAAGAGAGGCTGAATGAGAGCTTTTGTGGTGGAGAGGTAAAGGAGGGAGTTGTTTAGAATTCCCCCTGAAGGATGGTAGCCAAACCACCATAAAAACTTTCATTTGCAGTTCCTTAGATTCAAAAGGCTGTTTAAACACATTTGTTTGTGTGGGTGGAGACGAGGGTCAGAACACTTATTTTGCACTTCCCTTCATTTCTCTGAAATGTAAATACATTTCTTTATGTGCTGAGTGATTTACTTTAGTCCACACAGGTGCTTCCAAACTCTGAATTGAAGGACTTGTTGGGCACTGGTTTTCATTTAGTGAATTGTATTCCCAAAGAGAGGGACTGGGATCATTGAAAGGTTTTTATGTTTCTAATGATGCACTGGAAAAAACAGGTCACAACTGAGGTTATGTTGGCTGCCTGGTGTTGAGAATCTGTATAAATGCATCTCTTGGGCTGTGAATAAATATCACATTTCTGCAGAATTATGTTTTACTTGTTCTTTATAGCATTGGTGTTTTTACCTTTCCTTAAACTGTGTAGAAATTTGGGGATTTGCCGTTTGCTTTTTAAGGAATAAAAACTCTTGCTTTTCTACAGTGATTTTTTTTTTGCATTTATTTATACAATGTTGAGGGTTTTTTTCACAGAAGGTGGAGGTAGCAGTTATTTTTATTCCTTTTTTTCCCTATTAAGTGCTTGAGTTTAAAGAATTACTAATTAAGTTCTTCATTAGCTAATTTGTGTTGCAATTTAACTTCACTGAGTTCATAAAAGGTGCTGCTGCGTGTGAGAACATTTGTGCTACAAATGAATTTTTTCTGCATTTCAACAGAAAGTGCCTGAATATAGGAAATAAAAAATATTAATTTTAACATACATTGAGTGTATGTTAAAACATACAAACCTCTTCTTTTAGGTCATTATAAATCAACATTTGACTGCCCTATGCAGATGCAGTACTAAATGTGACACTAAAGTTAATTTTTGGATCCAAGTACCCAGAACAATATTGGTTCACAAATATGGCCAGGAGATTTATGGGCACAGAGCTTTCTTTTCTGTGAGCGAACAGAACATACACAATTTGAAAAAAAATGAGGAATTTGGTGTTGATAAAAGCCTGATATTCCTGGCAAGCTGCTGGGGATTGTGTAGCTTCTCCTGCAATTGTAAGGAAGTAAATTGGTATTATTAGCGGAGGAGGAGCCATTCCCTGTTATTCAGGTTGTTTAATACTTCCCACATAAGAGCCTGTATTTAATTCTAATCTTCTTACTGAACTTGAATTCCACTTGGATGAAACTTTTCCAGAAAGCCACATGCCCTAGGTGGAGATTTTTGAAGGAGAGAGGAGACCCTCACTGAGATAATTTGTATTCTGTAAGAGACTCAAGGAAAAAACATTTCACTCCAGTGAAACCTCCAATAATCTTTTATTCAAGTCAATCACCACCCCATGTGCTTGGGACTTAAACACAGGTTTTAGCAAGGGGAATCCTTTTACATATCCATGAGCACGTTTCAGCTGAGCAGGATCTTTTCTGGAACTGGAGTTTCAGACACCTGGGGGTTGCTCTGTCCGTGCTCCTTTGAGGAATGTGCTCTCAGCTGAATCCAGCACCTAAAACCTATTGCCCACTGATGAAATCAAATGTAAAAACTCTGGGAAGAGCTGAAAGTGGATAAAGAGCCTGGGGGGTGATACCAGCACTCAACATCCATGCTTGGACTGCAAGCAGCTCTGAGGAGGGAGTGAGGGGAGATGCCAAGGGATCCCTGATGGAAAAACTCATGGGATTGCAATGCAAACCACTGGCAGGAGGGTAAAAACACTGACATCTTCCAGGCATGGAGTTTCCTATGACATAAAAAAAGTGAAAGCACTTCAAATGCCACTGTTGTGATGTAGAACTTTGGGACATCTGTTTTCATGAAGGCTAAATTATCCTAGCTACCACTAAGTCACCTCACTGAAATCGTTGTTTTTTGGTCTTTAGACACCCCTGTGTCATCACTCAGGCTTCTGACATTGTAACACCACCTCTCAAAATGTCCTGCACAACCTTTCCAAGAGGTTAACTGCCTTTAATTCAATGATTTTGCCCCGACTTGAAAGTGAATGTCCACTCTGTTGTCTGCAAGTGGGTGAAATGAAAATTACAATAAAGACCTGCAGCTTTAACTCCCTGCTCCTGTCAAACTCTTGAGGAAAGTGCTCCTTTTCCTATTCTCTTCTAATGTTGTTATGTTCCCTGAATCCTGAGCCTCAGCAAGATTGATGCATTCAGTCATTACGACAATTTATAGCTTGCTGCAGAATCCCAGGGAGGTAAATGTGAACAAACTCAGTAAATTAGGTTTTCTCACAACGCTCAAGTTGATTTTATTAGGGGCAAATCAAAAGTTTTTTGCTCTCCATTTCCTCCTTGCTTTGTAACAGCACCTTTATCAAAGAACCTCACTTTTTAGATGGCCAGTGCATTAATTTTCATTGTATTTATTTGACATCAGCTGACACAGGGATTCTGTTGTGCTTGAGAAAGATGATTGTGTGAGTGAATCAGGTTAGGCAAAGCCCAGAGTAAGGGAATAATTGTACAGGATGATGCTGAAGAGTTGTGACTCTGAGATCCATGGTGAAACACTTCCATAATCCTGGTAGGAGTCAGCATTGTGTCAGGAATTCATGGATATTCAGAGGCCTCATTTCAGAATAAACAAATTGACCTCAGTTTATTAATTTTCCTAATGTTTTTGAGAGGGTTGAAAGGTTCTCTCTGAGAAGGAGGTTGTTGTCTCCTGTTACAGAAATCTTGCAATACCAAAATAAATTGCTTACCAGATTAAATTATTAAAGGACAAAACAAAATTGAAATTGAAATTATAAATCAACAATGAAAAGAATCAAACAGATTAGATTACTGAAGTCGTAGAGCAGTGCTACTCTGACAGAAATGAATGGAAAATGGAAAATCAAACAGAATGATGAAAACATGATGGATCCTCAAAACAGAAGCAAAGAATATTAAATTAGTTTCCTAAAATATTAAATTAAGCCACTAAATTAAAAATGCTCATGTGAAAGATATGCTTATCTCTGTTTTACATTATTGCCCTCTCTTAACGGTGATCAATTATTTTATCTTGTCAACTCTATTAAATCCTGCCATGGGTAAAGAATTTCTCAGGATATTTGTTGTTTGTTCAGTCATTTCTTAAACAATCTGTCATGGTTTGACCTCAAACTGGGCTGCACAAGGGGTAGGTGGTCCCAGAGGTGTCTGGGAGGTCCAGAAACAGAATCCCCTCTGCTGCTGGATCTCTCAGGTGGGGCTCTGATGGTGGATTTGGGCAATGGGGGACAAATTTTAGCACAGTCACTGCCATTTGCAGCCTTTCTAACTCCCCAAGAGAGCTGAATGAAACTCATGAGGAAGACATTGCTTATGAGGACGGGTGGCTGCATCCAAATCTTTTGTTTTCTCTTTATCAGTGTTTAGATTTGAGGGGCTCCAGGACAAGCACTGTTGCTTGAAAAGCCCTTGGATGAGGTTACTTCTTGGAAATTAAGTTTCTAGGCATTATTGGGAATAAATAATAACAATAAAAGTGATGATTTCATCACCATAGCAACTGAGGCAATGGCACAGGGTGCCCAGAGAAGCTGTGGCTGCCCCTGGATCCCTGGAAGTGTCCAAGGCCAAGTTGGATGGGGTTTGGAGCAACCTGAGATAGTGGAAGGTGTCCCTGCCCATGGCAGGGGGTTGGAAGAAAATTATTTTTAAGGTCCCTTCCAACCCAAACCATTCCATAATTCCATGACAACTTTTTATGTAAGTATTTTAAATTTAAACCAGAATGTGTCCTGGTTGCTCTGTCCATGGAAATGATGCACAGAGGATATAAATTTCTTATATTCACATGGAGGATGAGTTGACTTCTGGCAGTGCCTGGTTTTCCATGGCTTTGGAGAAAATACTGGATTTTCTTTGGACAAGTTGAGTTAGATGATACCCTTTTATGGAAGTCAGCCAGGCTGAGCCACAGACCAAGGCAGTAAAAACTCTTGTTTGAGACTGTCGTGGAAACATTTGGGAATTTCCCCAGTGAAAAAAGTCCTGTCAAGGATAAACTACTGAGAAGCTGTTCTGTAGTAACACTTTGGTTTTAATATGCAGTTTTCAAACTTGAGGACTTCTCCAGCTGGTCAGTCTTTTAAAGTGGGATTAGAAGGAAATTTCTGCAGCACATTCCACAAAATTGTTGAAGCATGTTAGATGTGTAGATTAAAGAGAAAGGATGACATGTATGGGGGGAAAAAAGGTCTTTTTCCCTGTGCAAATACACCGAGAAGCCTGTGGATACCTTTGAGGTGTGTGAGCCAAAGGTAGATCCTTTGAGGCTAATTCAATGTGACAACAGGGAAGAACTGAGCCCACCAGTCCCAGAAATCACACACTGTTTATGTTTTTTACCAGAATGCAAACGTTTCTGTTCAGATCAGGTGAGTGCAAAGCCTGCAAACCTTCCTGTTTCCATCAAGGGAAAGGTTTCCCATAAAAAACCCACTTTGGGGCCATCAAAGACATTCTGTATGTTCTCTCCAGCCCATTTTCTCTTCCCCCTCGTTGTGTAAGCGTCTCAAATTAGAGCTGATTCTTTTACCAGCACAGATTGGATGTGTCATGAAGGAGCTGAATCCCAGCTGGGTGGTCCCAGCATGGAGCAGCTCCTCAGAGGCAGGTGAGATCTGGATCCACAAAGGCTCCACACCTGCCATGTCAGCATCCAGGAAATCCAGGTTTCCTGGATCACAGGGAGTGCATTCCTGCTCTACAACCCCTCTATAACAGAGATCTCATCAGCACTGAACTTATTTCACCCTTTGAAGATATCTGGAAATAGTTTTTATTGTAACCAGCAACCAAAAAAAAAAAAAATTGTTGAAGCTTTGTTTGATAATGCATAGAATTTTATTTAGGCTGCCTTAATCTTGGGTCAGTACAGAGAAAATACACCTGGAACCATGGAAAACATTTTAATAAAATGTTCTTCCACTCATTCTATGATTCTGTGACTTGCTAGAAGCAAATTTTGGCAGAACCTCCATGCCTGTACACATAATATTTAAAAATCCTTTTAAATACACATACATAGTGCTATTTTTTAATCATACTTTAAAATTGTAAATTTGGGATGTTTTCTTCTACCTGTTCTATTAGATTTGTACTAATCAATAACTAATAAATTTTAAAAATAAATACAATTTTGGCTTTTTTATAAATTGTTTTACTGCTCAGTTTCATGCTTGCCAAAAATAGACAGTGAGGAATCAAATATCCCTTTAAAAAGGCAGTTGATAAACACTTCCCATGTCATATCTGTCTGGTAACACTTTCCTAATAACTTTGGCAAGTCATGAAAGTGAAGCAAATTATGCTTCTTAATTAGGGAATGTATTTTGAACCTCACAAGAGTCTTAAATCACACCACTATTTTTGAAAGCCCCATGTATGCGAGCTTAAAAGCCTAATTTTAGATTTGCCATTTTGAAAATGATAGTCTGTGTGTATTAAAAACTCTCTATTAGCGTATTGAAAGCTTAATCATTTCAGTTTTTCAGAGTGACAGATTCTCTGCCACTAAAAGGGTTTAGTAGGAAAATAGATACTTTACTTTGATTCACATATTTCTTTATAATTTTAATGTCTATTACAGCAGCACATGTGCAAAGCTCTGTGTTCTGTTGGCTTTGTGGGCCAACAGTCTTATCTGTAATATTTTGGGCTTTTTTTCTGCACAATTACTATGACATGACCTTGCAAGGTCTTGTTTGCAGTGGGGTTGAACTCCAGTCAGCAACTGATCCTCGCTCAGTCCCCACCAGTGGGACTGGGGAGAGAATTGGAGAGGGAAAGGGAGAGAATCTGTGGGTTGAGGTGAAGACAGTTCAATAGGTAAAACAAAATCCACACTCACAAGCAAAGCAAATCCCAGAACCCATTCCCCAGGGGAGGCAGGGGTTCAACCATCCCCAAAAAAGCCAGGATCCATCACATTTTATGGTGAGTTGGGGAGAAAAAAGCCATCACCCCACCTTCCTTCCTCTCCCATCTCCATACATCGAGCATGATGCCATATGGGTGGGACACCCCTTGGGTCATTTGGGGTCAGCTGTCCTGGCTGTGTCCCCTCCCAGGCCTGGCAGGTGCAGTGGGGTGAGAGGACTCAGCTCTGTGCAAGTGCTGCCCAGCAAAACATCCTCCAGTTATCAGCAATGACTGCAGCACAAGTGCAAACCACAGCCAAGAAGTTTCATCTTCATTCTCCCATCTCTTTGGATCTGGGCTGGGTGAGGAATTGTGTGTCCAGCAGGAGCAGGGCAGGGATTGTCCCTNTGGGATTTTTTTTGTTGGTTTTGATTTTCTTGTCGTATTTTTCCTGGCAGCTCTTTCACCCTCCGATCTGACTGAATTTGAATGTTGTTGATCCGTGCTGCAAATGAGCAATTAGTGCTTAATGGTTGTCAGACACCACTCTCTTCATTTATCAATCTATTTAAAATTGGAGGAAGTGGTTGGAGACAAACAAGCGGAATTACCATGCAAAGAAAATAGAGTTAATTGAGCTCAAATATTTGCACTGTATCAAGGTAAGGATTTACAAAACACAAAGATGTAAACAATGATTTTCCTTCATTTTTCCCAGCACTGAACTGAATATTGAATGAGGTTTTGTTGGTTGAGTCTAAAGGTGCCAGTGACTCTGCAAATGAGACATTTTTTAATATCAACATTACTCTCAAAACACAGATTTGTTTTGATTTTCATTCTGTTTCCAGCCTTGTGGTTACTCTTAAGTCTTTCTTGCAAATGTTTTCATGAGGACTGATTGTGAGGAAAAGGAATGTTACTCCTCCTGTGGATTCATGGTGCAGGGACAGTCAGTAGGAATCTCAGACTTTTGCAGGTGGGATAGCACAGAACCCTTGTGGTTTCTAAAAGCACTGAATCAAATTGCTTGAGATGAGATGGGCAACAGCATGAGAGCACCACACTGAGGTTTGGTGGGAATTGGCTGGAAATAGAGAGCTGGAAGAAGGAATCCTAATAGATGCATGACAAGTCTGGTGGTGGTTCCAAAAAAAAAAAAAAAAAAAAACCCAAAAACAATCCCTNAGAGACATGCCCTGTGGGATGGAATGCCTTTGTTCCTGTTTGGTTTCCCACATGGAACACTCTCTTCTGATCCCAGCCTTGTGGTGCCACTTTTCTTTATGGAAAGTGATGGAAGCAGTGGTGGAACAAGGATCCTGTCAGCTTTTACAGGATTGGAAGTGCTGTTTGCCCTGTTCAGCAGCAGCAGAATGCAATTTGAACTTCATGATGAGTTCAGTAAGAAGTGAAGGATGACCAGGATGCTAAAATAAAACCAAATAAAAATTTGTCACTGTCTAGTGGAAAACACAGATGAACACTGCCTGCTGGTGAATGGACTGCCTATATTCCCACATGGACATGATGAACTGTTCATTTGGGATGAGGAAAGACATTTTTTTCTCTTCACTGGCAAAAATCACAGAGGCATCTCAAGAAAACATTTTCTGTGCTAACTCTCTCTGCCTCCTCTCCTTCCTTTCTGTCTTTCTCCCTTCAAGGAAACGCTGTCAGGGTGTTTTTTGGTTTTTTTGTGTTGTTTTTTTTTTTTTTTTTTTTTATTGGAGGAAACCACGGTACTTGGTGTCCANTTGTTTTTGTTTTTGTTTTTGTTTTTTTTTAACTGGAGAGAATCACGGTGACTGTGATCACAAGGATCTGCTTTCCCAGTTCAGAAATAGGAGAAGTGTAGCAGCTTTTCCCCTCCTTTCTGATAGCAGTGGTGCAAAGTGAAAATTTGTCTCCTTTCCCCATTTCCAGGCTTTCCACAGCACTTCTGTTCCGGGTCTCACTTTGGTTTTTACCTCATTTACCCCACACTTGAGATAGTCATGGCTCAAATCCAGCAGTAGTTTCATTTCTGTTTCCTGCTCCCAACAAATGGACAGAAACCGAGCCAATTCCAGTTGGATGAGCTCTGGACAGTAACCCAATAAATTCCATGTGCAGAGTTGGCAAAAGCCACACCAGCAGGGCTTTGACAACCTCCCAGCACCTTAAATTGTATCACCTTCCCAACCTGGTGTCACAATTCCTCTCTATTTCTGATGCAGAATTGATGAGTTTAACATCACAACTTATTTCTGAGATTATTTTTTTGTTTGCCTGTGTGCGTGAGAGGGGGTTTCTGTTGTCATTTTTGTTGGTTTTGTAAAATTTTGTTTGTTTGTTTGTTTGTTTTTTTCCTTTGGCTCAGTATCTTTGATGATGGAGACTGGTAATAAATTTTTACTTCCTTGGCTCCACTTGACCCAAAATTACATTTTCAGATAAATCTTTATATTTTGCACTAAGGTGCACAAGAGGTTGCCACATCTTCTGCTTTACAATCCTCCTTCATTTCCTCCGTCTCCTATAAATCTTATTCTCTATTTCCTTCTTGTTTATCTTCTAGTTTACACCCTTTGTTTAAAAATGCACAAGAAGACAAATGTTTATTTAGAATTTCAGCTTTTGTCAGAATTTTTTTTACCGAGTTTTGGCAGCTTTTACCTCAGAACAAATCCATCCTGTTCCTCCTCACCTTCAGGTCTGAAAATCTGCATTTCTATCCCTGTTAGGTTCTGCTGTGCTATGTGCAGGAATATTGGCAGGAGCAGAGAAATGAGTTTGAGGTTGTCAGTGAATTTCAGAACCTTTCCAAGAAAGCCTTGGAGAAAGGGAGCTTCTCCTTAAATTTGCAATTGCTGCTGAGTGGTTTAAAGTAGTTTTATTAATAACTGCAGAGCTTTTTAATAGGGTGACAGCTGGTAGAATAATTTAATGGACAAGCTTGAAAGATTATTTCTTTTCCATATTCTCTCAGAAACAAACTGTTCAAACTGCAAATAAACACTAGTGGGTACAGAATCACACATTGCTGAGATGGTAATGTAGGTTTGATAATTTGCATATTCAATTAGGAATGGCTAAGTAGGCATTTTAACCATTGCAGCTACGCTCAATTATCCTCAGTGCTGCAGCCCTGGGATACCTTGGACAGCTCAGGATGCCACTTTCCACCCGAGGAGCAGTGTGAACACAAGCTGGGACCTGCAAAGGCTCCTGATTTCCAAAATTTCACCCCTGGTTGGACTTCAGTGGTATATTTACCCCTGAAATAAATGTACCCCTGAAGGAAATGTAAAAGCAGTGATTTCAAAGACAGAGAAATCTGAGTGGAGTCTGTGTAGAGGTTCAGGCTTGATTTCATGGACTGACTGAAAAAACAAATCTCCATTGTGATAGAATGAAATAAAGAGTGCTCTTCAAAGTGAATGGCCTGCTGTGATTCCTAATGAGAAAGTTCAGGAGAACCTACAAAGAGTTTAAAATCACATGCAATCAATGAACACGAGTCTTAATCCTCTTCCTCTCTGGGACACCAATTTAGCAAAGGATTTAAGCATGTTTATCTCCATTCCTGTGAGTAAAGCACTTGCAGCACTGGAGTTGACAGAATTTATGTTTTTTTCTATAAATCTATGCATGAGTCTTGCTAAAAAAGAGTTGGATACCCTTCCTGAGGCTCTGGCGTATCCAGAGCTGAGGTTCTGTACAAGCAAGACTGGCTCAGAATGTAATGCTTTGAGATTAACAGGCAAATAATTTTTGTTTCCCTCAAACTAGTGTGAAAAACAAGAACACTGATCAAAGAGAGAAAGGAAATGGTGTAATCCACCAAGATTCAGTGGTGCTGGCAGACTCCTGTGATCCATGAAGTCAGAGGGAGGGAATCCAGGGCAGCTGGGGAGTGTGGACTTGGCTGTTGGAGCCCTGGGCACTGAGAATTCCAGACTTTCTGTGCTGACAAGCAAACACTGCATTGACCTGAGCATGTGGAAAAGGCTCCCAAATTGAGGGACAGCCCTGGGATTGTGGGTGTGCAGTTTGAATAGAAGTGTGTGATATCATAGGTGGAAAACTTAGAGTTTAAGGTTTTAGAATGCAGTAATATAAAGCAAGATGGAGGTTTTAAGGCAGAAGCCTGTCCTTCTTCTTCACCTTTTCCTTCATGGTCTGGGTGGGATTTTGTAATTGGATAGAAAATTCCTTATTGTGGACCACAGGTGGTTATTGGATTAAAAGTAAAAATCATTTAGGTGTCATTTCCTGGTTGGACAATTTATCCTTAAAGGGCCCTGTAGAGAGATAGAGACATTTTTTACTTTGTTAGCTAGAAGTCACGATCTGTGAGACTGTAACATAGATAAGAATTAATAAACATCTGAGTCTGAACACGAAACACCATCTCGAGCATTTAATCCTGACTCTGGCAGGAAAAGAGGATAAAAAGCAACACTTAATGGTGCCCTGTGTGAGGAGGACACCTGTTAGAGTCAGGACCTCCCTGAAGAAACAGAGATAATGAAAGCAGCTGGAAGCTGGGGAAAAAAAAGAAAAAAAAAAATAAAAAGCCCCAAGCAAGGGGCCAGAGGAGAACTTGGCTTTTTTAAGTGCAGGGTTTCCCCTGTGAGGCCACAGAATCACCTTACAAGAAAGTGCAGACTCTGCACTATCAATCCAGGTTTCCTGAACTGCTCTCCAAAGGATTTTGGAAGCACCTGACTCCCTGTTTTTCCAGGATCACATAACTTTCTAATTTAGATAGTCTGAATCACGCTGGTGGGGTGAGAAGCCTAAATTTTAGGTGCTGCAATGCTACACTTAAGATGTCTAAAAGGAGAAATATGAATATAGGTCTCAGTATCTAATGTGTGGGTTAGGTACAAATCACTACCAGGTTCTAAATTACAGGGTGAAGATAATTTCAGGCTCCTATCATTTCAGACTAATTAGTGCACATNATTTAATATATATATAGACATGTATATATATGTGTGTATATATATATAAATATATATGTAAATATATATATATTTAAAGACTGTAGTTCCCCAGTGCATGTCCTTATCCCTTCAAGCAGCTACAGAGCTGCAAAGTCTGAAATAGAAGTGGGTTATTTTCTCCTTGCCTAGGGAACACTAGAGCTACTTGTGACAAACATGCTATCCCCAAAAAACGTAAGTATGCACAAAAGAAGCAGGGAACAACCTCTAAACTTGGACATTAGAATTCTTTTGTGTGTGAGAGGATTTTTTTGTTTGTTTGTTTATTCTCACATGAATGAAGGGGCCCCACAAGTGTTCGTAACATCAGTGAGACAGAGCACCAGAAAGTCCCTGAGAGATTTTGTCCAAACTTCACAAACCACGTGTGCATTTAACACCCTCAGGCACCAAATGGACCAAAAAGGATCATTGGAGTGCAGGAAGGCACTGCAGAGGGATCTGGACAGGCTGCATGGATGGGCCAGGTCCTGCCCTTGGGTCACAACAACCCCGTGGAGCTCCAGGCTGGGCAGAGGGGCTGGAAAAGCTGGAAAAGGCCCTGGGGGTGCTGGTGACAGGGGCTGGACACGAGCCCAGGGGTGCCCAGGTGGG
>VYXD01003211.1:42960-53379 GCA_013397195.1 Hylia prasina
TTGTATGGTAAAACTGACTGAAGTTACAGGTTTTGTCTTTTTCATGTTGTGTGTAGGAAAGTGAATACTTGTGGGGGGAGAGAAGGATGGTCTGAAAGTTTCATTTGTTGTTTAGGTTTTTTTCCTTATTTTCATCTTAATGTGTGTAAATAAATTGTCTTTTGTAATTTTAAGGTAAGCCTGTTTTGCTTTTTTTTGAATTCTCCTAGTCATATGTAAAATTGCAAACACTAAACCCCCTCAAAATATTACCCGGTATCCTCAGAAAATGAAGGGAATAGCTCCAGAAGAGATGGAGATGTCCCAGTCTCAGAAGTCCAGACAGGGAGTTCACATCCCAACATCTGTCTAGGCAGTTACACCACCAAGGACTTAAAGCAGCTGTGGCTCTTTTGGCTGATTGACAGTGCTCTAAAATTAGCCTGTGCCCCAGTCATTAGGAGCTATTTAAAAGTCAGACTTTCTGGGTGTTCCTTACCTGGGTGCCTCTGCTAAATTTGACATGGCTGTCCTTTCAGCTCCCCCACTACTTCTACTTTTTTTTTTTTTTTTTTTTTTTTTTTTTTTTTTTTTTTTTTGTGAGACTTATAACAGTTATTATGTTCTAATGAGAAATCTAAAAGCTGTTGAGCCAGGAGCTGGTTGGTTGTCAGGGCAACACCAAGAACATCCAGAGTGGTACTCGAGGAAAGGCTTCTGCTGACTCTCCCTTTGCTTCTTTTTGTTGGGGAGTGGGTGCTCAAGTTCATTTTCAGGGGTTATTTAAAATACCTCATTTATCTCACTGTCTAAAAATCTGGAAATGGGCATTAAAATGACTGGTTTTGTAGTACTTCACTGTATAAATACCACAGAACCATAGAATCAGGAATGGTTTGGGTTGGAAGGGACATTAAAAACCATCCAGTGCCACCCCCTGTTATGGGCAGAGACACCTTCCACTGTCCCAGACTGCTCCAAGCCTCAATGTCCAACGTGGCCTTGGGCACTGCCAGGTATTGGGATCCATGGCTTCTCTGAGTGATATGAATATAAAATTGAATTATTTATTGTTTCCACTATCTCATTTTAAACATCAAGGAGACTTTTGCAAGTCTTCCTCTGGAGAGCTCTCCTTTCAAACACTCCTGAAGCCAGGCAAACTGAGTGTCATCCCTGCTGAGCTCTGAGTCCCTGGTGCCAGACACCACAGCATCCCAGTGCTGCTGCTGGGAGCCAGAGGGGAAATCAGGGCTTTTGGTCCTGCCTGTTGTGAACAGAGGGGAAGGAGCATGAAGAGGAGAAGGAGGAAGATCTCCAGGGCAGAGGAATGCTGGCTGCCATCTCTGGAAGTGTGCAAGAAGTGTCTGGATGTGGCCTTGGGGACAGGGTTTGGGGTGATGATGGTGGTGCTGGGGTGACAGTGGGACTGGATGATCCTGAAGGGCTCTTCCAACCCTGGTGATTCTGGGATTCTTGATGACTGTAAATGAAAGTTTACCACAGAAATGCTATTTATGGTGGGGATGGAAACATGAGGCTGTGGTGCCATGATGGGGATGGGAATGGGGATGTGTGCTCTCAAACATGAATTGTCATAAAGGTTGATATCCCAGTCCAGGTGATATTTACCTGTTGACTTTCTCTGCTCAGTTTCTGCAGACTGTGACTTCCAGGCAGCCAACATTTGATATTTTGATATGCTGATACAAACAAGAAATCATGGTTAATATTGCACTGCATCCATTCCTTTGATTTCTGGGGGGGCAGCTAGATTGCCAAAACAGCAACCAGTCAGCTTCCCAGTTATCCATCAGAAATACAAGAGATTCTGGATTTTAACCCCCACAGCTGGAGCTCTGATGCCAGGGCAGCTGTAACTGGGGATGGTGATGCCTGACTGCTCCCAGGGCAGAACTTCTGTGTTATGAGTTAAGTGTTCCCCAGTTCCTCCTCCTGCAGGATGGGACATTCCCCTGTGGTGACACTCCTCCAGTTCCCTTCTCCACCTGATTTCTGTTTCAACCTCCGTTTTCCTTCTCTGTTTTACTCTGACCTCTGTTTTAGGGGGATTTAATCACAGTGATCCTAATACCCACCTTAGCACTTCTGAGTGGGCATGCAGCAAGACAGGAGACCAGTATTTCCTCTCCTGCTCTGGAAAGAAGAGATCTGAGGGGAAAACACACACAGAGGAGAGAACTGTTATTGAGTGATATGCAAAGTATTTTTGAAAGATTTGGCTTTTTCTGTCACCTCACCTTGTTTAAGAAACGTCTGGGAATGTTTCTGGATTATATTTTGTCCTCTCTTCCCTGGTTCTCTTCGAGAGCAGCGTGAGTGGGAGTGTTGAACGGATTTGATCTCACTTTAGAGGGAGAGTGTTACATCTTCAAAGAGGGCTGGTTTTCTTCAGAAAGGTTAATCAGTCATTGGAGTTAAAGTAGTGCCAGTGAACACCAAGCTGTAAAGACTGACTGTAATTTCCATGAGGTGTAATAATGGATGAGGTGAAATAAATTGTAGCCACATTGTGATTTTGGTGCTAATATTTGTTCTGTGATATGTCTAGAGAGCTGGGTGAAATGGAGCTGACAGGAAAGATGGAGAGAGACAATTTCCAAGGGATGGAGGGACAGGACACAGGGAATGGCTTCCCAGTGCCAGAGGGCAGGGCTGGGTGGGATCTTGGGCAGGAATTGTTCCCTGGGAGGGTGGGTAGGCCCTGGCACAGGGTGCCCAGAGCAGCTGTGGCTACCCCTGGATCCCTGGCAGTGCCCAAGGCCAGGGTGGACATTGGGGCTTGGAGCAGCCTGGGACAGTGGGAGGTGTCCCTTCCCATGGCAGGGGTGGCACTGGATGAGCTTTAAGGTCCCTTCCAACCCAAACCACTCTGTGATCTCCTGATTCCATGATTCCACGATTCCATGATTCCCTGATTCTTGCCATCTGTAAGAGTAGTTTTACCTAGAGGTGTGAAGAGCCATTGAAACAAGGGTTGTCAATAACTTTAAGATGATTTTTGCAGCAAATCTTTTGAAACTACTCCATGCCAAGCAACTTCAACACTTGTTGCAATTTGGCTACTTTTCTCATGTCCTCAGTCAGATTTTCAGTTGTGCTTTTGTACCTTTAAGTGCACATGATGGAAAGGATTCTTATCTTGTGCTTTGCTAAGTCCTCAGCTGGTGAGAACAAAATCAGAAATCTGTGACATTATCCTACATAGTTTATAAATGCTAGAAATTACTCCAGTGACCTCCCAATCTAGGTTTGATTATTTGGGTTTTTCTATTTCTACCCATGACTCATGTGTGATTGCTGGGAGGTGGGAATGAGTGCATTATTCTCCAAAATTTATTTGTTCTTAAATAACTTGTAGAGATGAATCATTTGGCTTGACTCCGTCCTCTGCTTCCTTGTGTGACTCCAGCAGCTCCAAGGGACAGGCATCCTGGTCAGGGTGACCACTGGAGTTAAAAAATCCATTTTTGTGGAATTAAATGCTGTTTTGCATAGCCACATTTCTGTGTTGCACCAAATTCTAATTCACGGCATATAAATCACTTCCCCTCCTGAGCTGAGTGTGTGCTGATGGCTGCTCCACCAGAGAAGAAATGGCCAATTATTTACTATCAAACTTAATGGCTTGCCTGAATAAAACATGTGTTAGGAATTCTCTGTCCCAACGTTAGCAAGAACCTGTCACCAAAGGCATTTTTTTCTCCCAGGGCTGCCTGTCACAAAAAGCAGAATACGGTGGCGTGCTCAGTCTCCGTGACTCAGCTGTCAAAGTTTTATCTCCTGTGCACACAAGAAATATTATTTGTGTAATGAAGCTAATAAGCACGTATCAGGAAGGTTGTATTTCTCCCAGAGATGAAGAAAAACAGTAGTTACAACCCTCACCATGGCAGTTCTGTAAAATTCCAGGCACAGAGGAAATGTTTCTTCTGCAGGAACACGTTGTAAAGCAGAGGAAATGCCAACGGTGCTGGTTGTTTCCAGGCCCTGGAGCCAGCTCCAGCTGAACAGGAGCTGTGTAAAAAAACAGTTTACAGACCAAGGAAATGGACCTGGAGGTATTTTCAAGCCGGAATACGAAATGTCCATGCTGCAGCAATGAATAAAATGCTGCAGCTATTAATCTTCATCAGTGGAGTGTGTGACTTTTGCTGTCCCTGATGCAGATGGAACAACTGTATCCGAACAAAAGCACAGTGAAAGCAGGAATGTTCTATGACTTTGATGGGAATACATGGCCACATCCACAATCTCCACTCCCAGTGTCACTCCTGATCAATACCTGGAAAACTCCAGTACTGAAGGCATAATGGCATTTTATCCCAGGCAATTAAAATTCGTGTTGATCCTAATTTTATGTTATTTTCTATCCCGCTTGGTTTTTTTTTCTATTTAAGAAGTGCTCCATCAGTGGATGCCCCTGTCTTTAGCAGCAAATAATTTTGCATTTTAAATGCTTTCTGGTTTAATTGTGTTCATCATTAAAAGCAGCACACGTAGACACCTGGGTTTACAGCTGCCCACAGTGTTTGTTCTGTGCAGCAGTGCACGGCTTGGAACAAGTTAGGTAAGAGATAAGGGCATTAGATTGTACAGATAATGCCAGTGGAGTGACCTGGGTGACCCTGCCCGTAGCAGGAGAATTGGAAATAAATTATCTTTAAAGTCCCTTCCAACTCAAATCGTTCTGTGATTCCATTATTCTGTTCAAGCGCAAGAAAAAAATACTGCTACATAGGAATTAAAATCAGGGTGTGATTTCAAATTTCACATTCTAGACCACAAAAGGGCTTAAAATTCAGTATTTTTGTGAGAAAACAGGTCCAGATCCTGTTAGGAACTTGTATTTTGATCTATTGATATTTTTAATGGGCAAATGTTCCCCAGAAGTTTGATTCTCTGTCTTGTAAGAGTGCAGCAGGTGTGAGGATACAAATAATCACATTTGAGAAATTTTAAATTTCCTTCTATCAGTACATTTTACTTTTCTAGTTCCATGAAGAAGACCTGGGATTAAAAATGCATGTGGCAGCCAGAATTTCCTTCCACTCCCAGTGTTGTTCAGGCTCCGTGCTCACTTCTTTTGAAATAAACCAGCCGTGGTTTTGTTGTAAAGCAGAATCCCATTAAGGAAAACTAGTTTGTTCACCTTTTAATCAGGATTCATGGAAGATTATTGTTTATCAGTTCGCTACCAGGAACAGTTTTGACTTCTCAGTAAATCCACAAATTGGATATGAGGCGGGGAGATGTTTTTACTTTTTCTGCTCATGAATCAGAACAGCTTCTGCCCACTCCTTGTGGGAAAATAATGTAATGATGTGGCCTCATTTTAGCCTCATCACTTTTGATTGTTCTGCTCATTTTCAATGACAGACAGATGACCTGTTAACACCTTCTACAGGTTCCTTTCTAGTGATCAAAACTGCAGCAGCCTTGCTCAGCATTTTCCATTAGGGAAGTGGTTACAGAGGTTAATTCACTTACAGCCTGCAGCGCCATTCCTGCCTCTTTAAAAGTAAAAAATTAATGCAGTCATAACCTCAGAAGAATCAAATATGATCGTGAGTCTCCACTCCCACTCATTTCATATGCCTGTCTCTTCAAAATATTCTTTTATTCTCCATCAAAATGCTATTTATTGTCTCTCTCTCTGTAGACACAGTTATTAGACATTTCATATATAATGCCTCATACATTTTCCCACTCACAGGGGTTTAGGCTGGGGGAAGGCTGAATAACAAGTAGGAATAGATGAAACTAATGGCATTAACACTATACTGGCATAGTAAAAGCTGTTTTAAATGTCTTGAGATGTAAAACCATAAAATATCTTAATGTGAACTGAATAGAAACAGTCTTTATCTTTTAAAGCTGTTTTTATAAACGAAGAGACCTGTTATTTAGCAATTAGGCCCTACAGTAGTTTGCCATACCTGGTGATTTCTTGTATTTAACAACACTCAAATATTCTTTTTTTTACCCTTCAAGACAATTAAGTGAACTCCCAGGCTTCAGTTTTCTAGACATGCCCAAATAAAGAATATTTGATACTTCGCTTAGCCTGAATTTTGGGTTGTTCCCTACCCTTGAAAAGTGGGACATTCTGCCTTGAATATTTAAATATTGATGTCAGAATTGAGCAGGTTGGAGTATTTCAGGTTCTGGAAGTGGTTTTTTTGTCAAATGTGTGAAAAACTGGGACATTTTCAGGCATGCAGTGCGTTCAGCAATCACACGTGTTCGTCAGCCTACGTTTCTCCGGTCCAGAAAGGGAGCTGGGGATAGAAAGGAGGTAAAAGGGAGGACACCACGAGCAAGATGCATCTCCTCCTTCCAAAATATCCCAAGGAAGGGAATTCTCACATCTACCCCAGAGCACACAGAGTGGAGAAGGTGAACCCTGGTTATTCTGCATGCCACAGGACACACTTGCTCTTTTCTTCCCCAAAATGCTTGGAGAAACCTGGGTTTACTCTGCTGCACAATGAGACCTGAACACGACCACGTTTCTCAAAGGAAAATCAAACATTTCCATGCCCAGCTATGGGTAGCAGGATATTGCTACACATTCAGGTTTTCCCTGGAGCATGAAAACAAAATCAAACTAGCAAGAGGGATTAGTTTTGGGAGTTGGTTGTCTTTTGTAAAATGAGAGAGATTATTTCAGGGAACGATTCCGAGTCAAACCCTGACTTAATCACTCTGGATCACCTGAGAGAAGCCTGTCTTTCTCCAGGAATTCCAGGCTAGCCTGAGAAGACCAAGCAGCAATTCTGGGTGCCTGTAATTGGGTACAATGAACACTCCCCACCACACCTCTTTTTATTTCCCAGAGCACTAAAAGTGGGTATTTTCAGCTTCCCAGCAACATCAGCTGCTGCAGAGAAACACCTGCCACCAGTTTTGAGACAGAACTTCAGAGAAGATCTCTCTTAAAAGGATAGGACCGTATGGCCCAGCACCCCAGATCGAAGCTATATAAACTTATATAAGCTTCTGCTGCTGCTGAACACCACACAGCCTCAGTCTAACTAAGGAACAGCACTTTGTTCAGAAAGAATTTGCTTGGATATGTAACTGGCACTAATTTTCTCAAAAACTATGAGAATTGAGGTTAGTGAGGACTCCCATTTGCCAGGAACTTAGCGCATCTTTTAGGGAAACAATTATCCTCTTTGCTCAGAGCCCCCCAAGCAAACCAATCTGAGCTCCTGGAGGTGCAGTGTTTTCTGGATTTGGCAGCAGCAGGTCCTCAAATGTCACGAATACGTAAGGAGGGAATGATTAATCTTTGAATTAAATGTGGACATTAATTCCCATCTCCTAGGCAGAAACTGTTTGTTGGTTTGGTGTTGTTTTTTATTAAATTGAATTGAAATTGATCATGAATCACAGAATCCCAGAATGTTTGGGGTTGGAAGGGACCTTAAAAAACAACCAGTGCCCCCCCTGCCATGGGCAGGGACCCCTTCCACTGTCCAAGGCTGCTCCAAGCCCCAGTGTCCAACCTGGCACTGCCAGGGATCCAGGGGCAGCCACAGCTGCTCTGGGCACCCTGTGCCAGGGCCTGCCCACTCTCCCAGTAAATCTGTCAATACACGACAATGCATTTGATATTCCTGACTGAAATGAGCATCCATTTTCTGACTCAGCTTTGTCTTTTTGTGCTGATTCTTTCTTTCTTTCTTTCTTTCTTTATTTTTTTTTTCATTTTTCATCTCCCCCACAAAGCCAAGCCAAATTATGATTTGAATTTACAGACTGCATGCCAAATAATCAAGCAGTACTGGGGGGTGCCCTTGATCAGGTTGCTGGAGGTGACCTCGGCTCTTCCAAACTGTATGAACATCTGGAGAAACATCTGCAGAAGCAGGAATAGAGAAGTGCATCTACCTATCCCCAGGAGCAGCTGAGGGAGTTGGGGGAGCTCAGCCTGGAGAAGAGGAGGCTCAGGGGGGACCTTGTGGCTCTGCACAAGTCCCTGCCAGGAGGGGCAGGGAAAGGAGGAGAGGAAATGGCCTCAAATTGCACCAGAGGAGGCTCAGCTTGGAGCTTGGGAAAGGAAATTTCCCTGGCAGAGTGGTCAGGCCTTGGGATGAGCTGCCCAGGGAGGTTTGGAGTCACTGTCTGTGGGAGTGTCCAGGAGGAGTCTGGAGGTGGCCCTTGGGGACAGGGTTTGGGTGATGCTGGTGCTGCTGGGGTGGCACTGGGTGATCCTGAGGGGCTCTTCCCACCCTGATGAGTCTGTGTTTCCATTAGTGATGCTTTACTGACATTTGCCCAGTCTCTGGTTCATTACTCAGCTTATTTTCCATGAATCTGTTTCAGGAGCCTCCAGAACTTCTCTGTCAGAGACCCTGACAGAGAAGATGGTGCCTGAGGATCCTGACACGGGGACACTGCTGCCTGTCCCTTTTCCTCTTGCACTGGGTATGCTTTTTGGGTGTACCTAAATCTGCTTTGTGAAGATACCCCCACCCCAGCAGCATTTCCTTACTTGTGTCACCACATCCAGAGGGTGCAGCTATTTTCTGGGCAGGTTCAGCCTGCAGAGAGTGCAGTGGCTCTGGGGAACTGGGCAGCCTGTGCTCTCTGCAGTGTTTATGATACAGGGCACTGCTTTTCCCTGGCAGCAATATCATCCCAGTGTCCTCGCTCTGCTGGGCACACACAGAGTCAGCCAAATTTCCTTCCAAGGGCAGAGCCCATCTGCAGGAGTGTTTGTGCTGTTCTGAAGAACACAGAGGTTATTTTTTCTGTTAAATGTCCTTATGAACTGAACCCATCCCAGATGTGTCCACTGGAGCTTTAAGGCAGTGCTGGTGCTCTGTTTTCAGTAAGAAAACAGAGTGCCTTTACTTCCTCTGTGTCCACAGTGTCTATCTGTGGTTTCTGATGAGAATGTGACAATTTAAAATTTCATCTACATTGCATACTTTGGCTGCAAACTTTAGCCCAGCAAACTCCTGTCCTGCTCTTACACCCAAACCATGGCAGGAGATACCCTGTGCTCAAGGACCAGCCAAGCCAGCTGCAGCTGCTGAGCTATTCCCTGCAGGAGAAGGAAGATTCCAGCACAGATTTAGTCACCAACCAGTATATGATTTGTTATCATGTCCCAAACCCTTTTTTTCTGCTGGCAATTCTGGAAATTGCAGCTGTAAGACAATTGGCAAAGCTCAGCCTTCACTTGAAACTGTCATCTGTTAATTTATTACTTTTGTTGGGATGCAGCTGCTGTGTGACCAGTCCTGTGTTGTAGGAACCACTGATGGAGGTAGTTCAGCATCTTCTGGTGCACTTGACTATGCACGAGTGGGGCTGTTCCTCATCACTTCTCTGCTGCTGCAGCTGATCAGCATGTCCCCAGTGCCCAAATGTCTTTTGTCATTCTGTCCTTTTGTCCCTCTGCCTGATGCCCAGGCTGCACATTGAGGGGGAGAGAGGTTCACTCAGGTGATAAGGTAATTTTGTTCCTCTGCAGAGATGTTCATCTCTTTCAAAGGCCTAGAGATGGTCAGCAAATGGAGTCCAGAATCAAGGGCAGGGATAACATCTGACAGCTTTTTGGCCAGGGGTGTAGTGCCAGGTGCTGATCTGTGATCTTTTGGGAATAGTCTCCGTCTCTGATCCTGTGCAGTTGCCAGTTCTTAGGGGAGGGGCTGCAGCTTCCTGCAGGTCCCAGTCGAGGAGGGGCCCCTGCTTGGCCAACCACCCCCAGCAGAAGGGGAACCCATGACCTGTGTGCAGGATCTGCATTTAAAAAAACTCCTTGGAAGCACTGGAACCCTGGCTTCAGGTGTGTGCCACGTTCTCCTGTGGGTGTGGATGCAACCCCTCTGCTGTCCCCTCTGCTGTCCCCTCCACCCTTCAGCCTCTGTGCCCTTGCAAGTGCAAGCATGGCACAACAAGGAGGGCTGAGTGCTGGGGCTGCTGCCACTGCTCTTTCCTCTCTTTCAAGCCCAGCTGGATCCCTTTGCTCTCCATTTCTCCCTGCACATCACATCCTAACATTTGCCCTGAAATTACAGAGCTGCTCAGGAGACATAATGATGAGAGCAGCACAGAAGTCCACACTGCTTTTGTGAATTTGTTTTCCCTGAGTGCCAGAGAACTGTAAAGTAGCACCAGGTACAGGCTGCAGACTGGTTTCCTTTGGAGCACTGTGCCTGTGTTATCAGAGAAATCCTGCTTTGAACCTGGATATCAGGGCTGTGAATGTGGCTGCTTCCTACTAATTCCCCATCTCCCTGCAGCACTGTGCCTTGTCACAGTGGGATGTGGCATTAATCACTGCTGTACTTCACCTGGAGCCTCATTTAACAGGGTTTTGTTGAAGAAGTCAGAAAGCAAAACCCAGGTAGCTTTCCAATTACAAAATGCCTCAATGATGTGCATCCCAGCTTAGCCAGG
>VYXD01003212.1:637-30186 GCA_013397195.1 Hylia prasina
TTTTTTTTTTTTTTTTTTTTTTTTTTTTTTTTTTTTTTTTTTTCCTCAAATAGAGAGAATACAATTTAAACCAAAAAGTGTTTCTTGACATTCAAAATTATTTTATGGTAAAATATACTACTATGCAGAATATTTCCCTCACTTTTTGGATTAGCATTGCATGCTGAAGAAATATGCTCCTTGTGAACATTTAGAGTCTAAAACATGCTGGACAAAAAAATATTATTTTAAATATTTTTATTTACATTATTTTACTAAGCCAGGTTTCACATTTCATGCCTTGGTGGTTTTAAAGTTGTTTATTGCTTTATTTTTCTTATCACAGGGGAACATGTTGAGACTTCCTGTCACTTATCTGTCTTCAAGGACTTGTGTACTGGACTTAGGCAATTTTTTTACAGAGGATATAATGCCTTTGTTTTCACACCACCAGAGAGCACTGTTGGATCGTTAAGATTTGGCATTTTTTCTTTCTAGATGCCAGTTTAAGTAATGAGAATTAGGAATTCAAATAAAACTTCGCTAAATATTCTTCCTTACCTCATGACAAATGCAACAAGCACATAAGGCATAATAAATCAATTGGCATCTTCGTAACTATAGTTCTGCATTCTACCAACATTCTTTTCTTTTAAATACCGAAAAGACCGGTATTACCAAAGTTACAACTAGTGATACAGTTTCTATTAATTTTCATAAATTTTATTTTACTCTCTAGTCCAGCTGTGACTTGTATCACAGGACAACTGTGAAGATCACTTCTGGTTCCTGATTTGGGGTAACAAAAACAAAAACTTCCTTACTGCCACCACAATAAATAACATAACTTGCAGTTGAAGACCATGCTGCAAAAACACCTTGCTACTGTGCCAATCACAGGTGATTAACGCAACAGTCACAGCAAAGATCAAGAGAACTCTGTTCAAAGGGAAAAAAGGTCACAAGTCACCTTTAAAGGAAGAGAGTAGCAGCCTGGTCTTCTAGTTTCACTTTTTTCCAAAACTGAGGACTACAGATCTTCAGCAGGCTAGGAATTCATTCTGTGTGTAGGTATGTGCACTTGTGCTTATGCCAGCACACAAATGCATATAGTCTTGCATAAAATACACATACGTATAACACATTAATGTATTTTAACATCTCTGAATTTTGCAGGGAAGCTAAGCACCTTTTTCTGTGTGGTTATGAAATTAAGCTTTACACTAAATTGACCAAGCATAGTTTTGAGACTTTTTTCCTAACTCAAAAAGGAACTATTAAGTGGTCCACAAAACCTCTTAACCTCTTGGTGTTACACAGTTTTACCATTTCAGTTTTGAAGCTATTTCCAGGTAATGTTTAGCATTTTCCTAATACAGGGGAATAAAGACTATGTAAGGTCTTAACTTTTGCTTAGATTGAAAATATTGCATTTCAATTTAAGTGTCTATATGCATTTTTATTTTAAAACTTGGTGATTAAAAAATTTTGGAGGAATTGAAATGAACTTAATTAATTATGAGATTTCTGATGTAGTCACATAAGAAAAAAAACTGTAGAAGTGCATCTAGAAAATTAAATGTATTCTAGGAAAAAGTCTTCTAGAAAAATACATCATAGTTTTCTTACACCTAAACTTAATGATTTTTTTTTTATTATTGAGGACTATTTGTGAGAATTCTACTTTTCTTATAGTACTAGGAGAAGACAATTACTCTAAAATTAATAATACTGAATGCCTTTATTCCACCCTTGATTATTCATTTTAATATAAGGAAATTTTTCTGAAATTATAATGTAATGACTGAGTGTTAAATTTTCTTACCATATTGAGGCTTGGATATTGAAATGCATAAGTACCCATTCTACTGATAATTTCTACATTGCAATTGTAGCACAAAACACCAAAAAAAAAATCCTGTTTTTCTTTTCTCAGCATACCTTATAGTAAACTCTCGTGTGAGAAAAACTGCAAAACCATCTTTCACTGTTTCTGTAGTATAGGGTTTAACAGCCTTTGTTTTTTGGTGCATCTGTTAAGTAAGAATTTTTCTTTCTCATCATCATTAAAAAATCCCCTCTGTAATGAGCTTTCTCCTGTTATCCACAACCAAGGTGATACAGACTATATTGAACTTATCTGAGATTTTCCATTGGCATGCATGTTTCCACAATAGTAATGCTTCTCCTTCTACTTTGAGCTTTTATCAGATAAAATGTGCACTGGAATTTTTGCTAGGACTTCAGAATATCTATATATTCAAATGAGAAACAGGACAATGATAATCTTCTTAACCTGTTTTCTTGATTATTGCATTTTCTGTTATTAGAGGTTTTTCATATCTATATCATACATTATTTATGTTTAAAAATGCTTTTAAAGTTCATAAAACTCAAAGTAGTGAAAATATGTTATCTATAAATAACAGAGTAGAATCATAAAAATGTTAAGGATGCAAAAGACTGCCACTATTTCCCTGAACACCCTGTTATCCAATACAGTCTTGATATCCAACCTGAATCTCCCGTGGCACATCTTGACATCATTTCCTCTTGCTCTGTCACTTGTCACCTGGTGGAAGAGGCTGACTCCCACCTTGCTACAGCCTCCTTTTGGGTAGTTGCAGAAACCAGTAAGTTCTCCCCTCAGCCTCCTTTTCTCTCAGTTAAACACCCCCAGCTCCCTCAGCTGCTCCTTGTCAAACTCGTGCTCCAGACTCCTCATCAGCTCTGTTGCCCTTCTCTGGATGCACTCCAGCACATCAATGTCTTTTTTAAAGTGAGGGATCCAAATCTAGACACAGGATTTTAGGTATGGCCTTTTCTTGCTGTGAAGGTGATTAATCATTGGAACATATACACAAGGTATGTGTGGATTCTTTACTGTTTGACATCTTATAGAGACTGACCTGTTGACAACAAATATTTTAATTTGACTGCAGAATTTTATTATGTCTACATGTCTACATCTCAGGACTTTTAACCTTAAAATCTTTGTGACGGCTACACAGTAACAGGTGAAGTAGCAGGAAAATCAGCATTAAAAGGTTATATCTGTAGTTCAAGAGATTTCAATTCCACTGCCTAACTCTTTCCTGATACATTGTGAAAGTGTAAACTAAGATCTTGAGGTCAATAGAAATTGTGATCAGAGTTTGAAGAACACTGTGTCAACTTTTTGAATTAAGAAAAATAAAAAACCCCAAACTTGCTTCATGACATTTCTTTTAAAACCACACCTGTCTCTCTTCAGTAGAACTTGATATCAGTAGTTCTATTTAACTTAAACAACTGAAGCTCAATGGCATACACAGCCACTGCCACCTTAAGTCTGTTAAGCAGTAGATGACAGTAGTGTTTACAAGGAAGTTCAGTTCAGTAAAGGTATTTTTAGACAGCTCAGATCCTCTGACAAGATTTATTCAATTTATTGAAGAAATGGGCTATGTTTTAAGAGAGTTTAAATGTAAGAACAAAGCAACTTCTGCCACAAGCTAGTCTATCATCTCCTTTTCACCTTGTGTGATCACAACAGGTCTCATGTTAGTAACTCAGGTTTTAATATCCTTTCCTAATTAATGACTTGTTCCAATAAGGTCCCAACTACATTTTTTCACTATCTTGTGGGACTGGTAAGTTTCTGTTATAATAACTTATTTCTCCTTTCTGAAAATCCTTTCTCAATAATGGCATTAAAATTAAAATTTTCTCCACATCACTTGTGAAAATCAAGTATTAAAAAGAATCTTAATAAGTGCAATCATACTTTAATCCAAAACCATTCTTAGTAAAGCTCTTTAATCAAAATTCTTTTACAATGGTGGCAAAAAATAATATGACTAGATTTATGAACTTATTTAAATGACTTCACAGCAAAAATAGGTCAGTGGGATGCAAAAATCCCACTGTTCTTATCCAAGTAACTTTGTCTTTTGCTTTGAAACTTTGCATTCATTCGACACTTACAAAGTCTTTAAATTAACTTTTACTCAATAAGCCACTTACAAGCTCTTGGGTAAAGACCTTCACACTGATTGCAAAATCTGCTAGCTTGAAGAAATTATAATGGTAAAGTCATCGCATTTTGAAAGACTAAAGTGATGTGTAATTTGCATTTGATGTAAAAGTTAAACAGACAGCTTTTCTAAGCAAGAAACTGCACTGACACTGTTCACACAGCTAAGACTTGCTGAAGTAATTTGTGTGGTTTTGAGTCAATGATCCTCTCTAAAACATTAAAATGCACTGTCCACTTGTCTCCTGCTTTTCTTGTTGTCTGTATTTCTGCTATGCTCAGGCAAGAACAAAGCTTGTCACCTTGACCCTTTTAGAAATGTTAATGATTTAATATTGAAGGACAATATTTCATAAAATATAGGAAGCACTATGAATAGAGCTTCTAGAGCATGCAAAAGTTTAAAAGACAGCTTAAAAAATGCTAACAATCCTCTGTGTTCCTGTAGAAAGAAAAACCCCATTTATTATTATATGTATGTTCTTTAAATTTTACACAGTGAATCATCTAATTATAGGAATGCAGAACATTTATAAACTAAAAATTTCTTAACTAAAAAAATCGCTACCTACAAACACTGCATAAATGAACCTTAGTAGAACAATGAAACAGTCCCATTCCTTTAATTTCTCTTTTAGGTTGAAAGCCTTTTGTCTTCTCCAAATTTAAAGTCATTGTGTTCCCTTTCCTAGCGCAATACTTGCTTCTATAAGTTGCTATAAATCTTCTGTAAGATGCTAAGCAGCAGAGAAAAGCCTAAAGGAAGCTCAGCAACCTAAAATAATGTCTTCATGGAAGAAAAAATTCATCTTACAGATTAAAGTATATAAAAATGCATAGCTGAACATTTTATAAATTCAGTTCTATAGCTGTCAAACTTCTATTTGACACATCTAAGGCCCACTACAGAAACATAACATTTTACACAGCAAGAACTGAGCATATATCTCCAATAACTCTTAATGAACTATAAAAGGAATGCATCTGAGATGATGTTAAATTTTTAATGAATTAGGGAATTATTTCCTACACATGGACTGTCCTTGCAAGTTATTTGCATTGCTGTTACCTAGTAACAGGACTGGTTCAAGCGGTCTATGGAAACAAAATATTTTGTAAAAAGCATCCACTATATACTATAGTTACTACTTAAGGGACACGAATTAAAAGTTCCATTTTCATTAGTGTGCTGGTCTTGGTTGAGGTAGAGCTACTTTTCTTCACAGAGGCTGGTATGGGGCTGTGTTTTGGATTTGTGCTGAACACAGCGTTGATAATACAGAGATGTTTTTATTATTGTTGAGCAGATCTTGCACAGCACCAAGCCATTCTCTGCTTTTCTTACTGCCAAGCTGATAAGGAGTATGGGGCTGTGTGGGAGCTTGGGAGAAGACACAGCCAAGGATATTCCATACCATATGAGATCATGCTCAGTATATGAAGGTGGGTGAAGAAGAAAAAAAGAGGGGACTTTTTTAGTGTTGATGTTTGTCTTCCCAAACCACTATTAAGTGCGATGGGACCCTGCTTTCCTGTGGTGGCTGAACACCTGCTCCTGGGAAATACCTCACAACAAACCTTTTCACGATTACCACTGAGTAAATATATATTTATTTTAATATTTCTGATTGTTTGACTGACAGTAGTGTAAGACTATCATAAAATTGCTATATGAGGGCTCCCCTTTTCCCAGTTACCAAACTCTTCTGATCATGATGGCACTACTTTTAACATCTCTTGTGTTACTCCCATTAACTCTTAAAATATTTGAGGAAAGAAGATAGGCAGACTATTAAACAGGGTTCAGAATGCAGCTCTCAGAGGCAGATATCTACTCAGGAAAGACAATTTTGAATATCCATATGAGCATTAAATCAGTCACCCATGAATATTTTAAGCTTAACTATCTTATCCAACTGTCCAGAAAACCTATAAGCACTCAAAGAGGGTTTCTGTCTCAAACCTAAGTACCAGACACTGATGATATTTAAGTGGCAAAGATTTCATCACTGTGTTTTTTAAAATTTATGTTTATAACAGTGTCATTATTATTTTATAAAACATGTATTTTTAATATTTTTTATTGTAGGGTATTTTCTAGACTCTGGATAAGCAGCAATCTCTTTAATATTGTAGAGAAAATGGAAAAATCTAAAGCGAGCAAACAGTCTTCCTTAGGAAGATATGGATTCATCCTGTGTAGACCAAGCTGGAGAAAGCACTCACATAGCCCGTGCCATTTTTTAACCTCTTTGACGCAAGCATGTCCTCCTCGTGTGGCTGCAGGAGAAGCAAACCTGGGGAACCAACGAGATGGAGCCAAATGCATGACTTAAGTCTTCGCATGAAGAGAATTGCAACAGCCTTTGGATCTTATTTCCTAGACAGGTTTTGATCTTGATCATGTTGCAGCCTTATAGATCATCTCAAATTTAAAGAAAGTAATTATTCAAAAACCCAGACTATATTGTCTTTATGCTCTTAATTTGCATTCTACTGTAGCCTGAACCTTATGGTTCTTGTAAGTCATATTACTCTGTTGTTAAAGAGGCACTACAATACAGTTGAATATTAATAAAATATTGAGGTGCACTTCCTAAAGATCTTGAGGAAAAAATCAGTAAAGTAAACATGGAAAAAAAATCTTTATTTAATGAGTCACAAATCGAATAAACTATCTGCCATCTAAGATAAGTCAAACATTCTACTGGAATATTAAAATGATAGAAATTAGTTTAGAAATTAAAATATATTACAGAGATTTACTTTCTTGCTATGTTTTAGCTAACAAATTCTCCTTTTTTTAAGTCTGCACATCTGACCATCAGTACCTGGATCCATACAAAGGTATAACATCATTAGGCTGAAGTTTATAAAAGGCCAAGTTACCACTGCCTTTCAGTGATTACTGAATATTAATGTCCTTTCGCCTTGAAATCTGTTAATTTCTATGCTTCACAAGAATTTTTCCATATAATTCTTGGGAAGGGGTTAATTTGCAAAAGATAGTTTTTAACTTTGTTCTTGAACTGGCTCATTTACATTTTTTTCCATTTCATTTCAAAAAAACCCAAATGAACAAGGATACATGCATATATTTTTTAGGCAAGTCAAATCATTCATTTTGTTTTCAGAGGTGCTGTGAGCTGTTTAAAAATATCATCAGGTCTGTCTCTCATCAGGTGTTGGCACCCTTCAGGTATGCAAGTCATGCTACCAAAGCTGCATAACTGGATGTGCATTAATCGCCTGGTGAAACACACTCCACTTCATTTGGTAGGCACACATCCCTTTGCTTGATGGATGACACAAATTGTCTCAATTCACATCATCAGATAGAGAAGCTCTTGTTATATTGAGCGTGTATCAACTGCATAACAGAAATCCCTTCCTCATAAAGTGCTTATTAGTTAAGTGCATGTTCAGTAACATTTTTCTCCAAAATTATGTGGCCTCTTTTCTAAGAATATAATAAAGAATAAGTTCTAGGCAGGATTATTAACAGTTTCACAGAAAAGTAAGATTGAGAACTTGTGAATTAATGGGGGAAAAGTTGAATTCTCTTTGTTATTAATTTCATAGATGGCAGGATAAGACTTCAGTTGTGATAATTTTTGAAGCTTGTGGTGTTTGGGTTGAGATTTTTTTTCCATAAATAATAAATAAGTAAATAACATACTATAATACAGGCTGTGGAAGGCAACCCTGAAGTCCTCTAAAAAGAAAAATTTTGAACTAATCTTATAAAGTTCTAACAAAATAATACGACAGTGCTACCAGTAGTAGCACAGTGCTGAATAGGAAACTTTCTGGTCATTAGTGACTGCCAAACCTGCCATAACTCTGAGCCATTCCTGTTTGTCTTGAACCTCTATACATTACAAAAACACAAAGAAGAAATTAACAATTTCTTTTTTTTGATAAGTTGATAGAGGATGCTGTGATATATGTATGCAAAGCATAGAGAAGAAGTAATGTATAAAAAAAGAAATTGTAAACTAGAAGTAGGTTTAAATTTCCCAGAAATTATCTCTTTTTGGGATATTCGATGTTCACAAGAATATCTTCATGGCTTAAGCCAGAACTGAAAAATAAAAGTCTTTGATATTCTGTTCTGGGTCACCTTGTTTTGTACACTTCTTTCTTGATCTCCACTGGCTTTGCTAACATCTGAGTCTTGTTTTAAGCTTGCTGATTGCATTGAGTTTGTATTTGCTACGCAATAAGCTGGCACTAAGAAGGATTTTGATCTTTAATCTGGTTCAAGGGATGCTAAGCAGCTCTGATTGCAGCCATAGGCAATACATGTACTAAATGAGATTGAAAGACAAATTAAAATAAATAATGTTTGAGTAAATCACTTTGTCCCGGTTAAATGCATTTAACAGTTTCATTTTCCCTTGCAAAGCAGGTTTTAAAGAAATTAACAAGTGTTTTATTTTTTTTTCTGATGTAAGTATAATGAATCTTTTACCACACAGGAAAACTAACGACATTGAAGCTGTGTTTCTAGTGGATGTATTACAATAGCTTCAAACCTTTTGGGTAGAAGCTGAGGAGAAGTTACAGATCTGTAAAATATAGTTCTGTATTTATTGCCGAAGGCAAAACATGGGAAACAGGTTAAATCTTCCTTAACAATCATACTTCACTTGAGTAATGATGTTTTAGGCATTTTGACTAACAGTAGTTCCTGAAGACAGACAATAACAACTTTATACAATTTTCATTGCTCTAAGAAATAAAGTCTAGTAATGAATTTGATGGAGAAAGAACAAGGAAATCAGTTTTATTTGATCTGGTCATTTTCGTAACATTGCACCTAAATGTTTACATTCCTTAGGGTAATATTTTCATGATGTCCTATATTTGATGAAGAGAAAGCTAAACAATAAACTAAAATAAAATTATCTGGTGTAATTACGGGAAAAGCTAGAAAGGATAAAGCATATGGTTTAAACAGTATAGTACAAGAAGGAAATTAGTAGAGCAACTAATATATTTTTAAGCAGATTATCTGTGTTAGGTAAAAAAACCCTGATAATCTGATAGACTAAACTCTCTTGGGCCACAATTTCAAGTAGAAAACAATATATATAAATACCCTACAACCATGTGGAACCTGTGATCATCAATTAGTTCTCTGCATGTGAATATGTTTGAATAGTTCAATGTCTGTAAAATACAGAATGTCAAAGCAGCATATGAATTTGCTCAAAATGGAAAAGTGGTTACAGACTAAAGTCTCAGTGATATATTCTAACTTCTAAAATTTATTTATTTATTTACTTTTACTGCTTACATACAAAGTTCCTTTTGGTACATCCTAATGCCCTGGTAGGATTCAGAATTTACTTCTACATTATAAAATTGACTTCTGAATTATAGAATTCAGAATTTAATACTGCTAAATTTAATACTGCTAATTACTGCTAAATTTTTTTCTTTATCATTTTGTCAGAGATAACCAAAGGCTAGATGGGTCAGATAGGCAGAGTAGTTTTGATAACTACAAAAACATAAAGTTGTTGCTGGTGAATTTTGTATCAGCAACCTTGTAATATAATATTATTTTTATGTACCAATACAAGAGTTAAGATACTTTCCTGGCCACTTAAGTCAGCATGAATAACAGAGAGAATTTATGTATGGGGCTCTATTTATTTTGTCACCTTTCACTATAATTCATGTGTCCTGGTAGCTCCTGGTAGCTTAGATCAACCAGTTCATAAAAGTGCTTATTTTTCATTATTTTCTAAAATTAACATTGATTTGGTGAAATTTGTAAATTGTTAGAAGACAGAAAAATCTTGCAATGGGTATATCGCATTATGCAGTTATGACATGCTGAAAGCATTAAATATAGACAAGCTACAACACTCAGTAGTCTAGGGACCCTAAAAAATTAATAAGCTGTAGCTGAGGGCAAGAATCTAGCAGCTGCAGGGACAGAGAAGGAGGAAGTTCTAATCTATTGGTAGCATGTATTTTGTTGGGAAAAATAATGTATCTTCATAACTGTTCTTTCTGATTCATTATTGAAAGTTCTCACAAATTTTCATTTAACGCATATATCTATTCCCCTTTTTTGTACCTCTTGCCACAGTTGCAGTGGACAAAGACTCCAAAAAATCTTATTTCAGTGATTAGGAGCTATTTATTCTTTAATATTCTGAACATAGTCCTCTTTTCCCAATAAACTTTTTATGACCATTAGATTGATATTCTTGAAGAGTATATATTTTTCACAAATATTCGGTAGGTAGAAGCTATGTTCAGGATACAGATATTGAAACAAGATGCTATTAAAAGAAAATCATCAGTTCAGTCTTATGGTAGTCATGCTTAACAGTCAGTGCACAAACAAAAGTCACAAGACATTGCTTTTAGGCATTTATTCAGATCTACACTTCAACTTTATTCTGCAGTCCTGCTGGATTAGATCACATATACTGTGACCCTAGAACACTTACAGCACATGGGTTTTCTTACCACAACAGTGATATTTGGAACTGCAGACCAAAAAGTGGTTTTCGTATTCCTGACCAGCCTGGAATCTACTTTAGATGAATCTGAAAGAGTCTGGATCTTTGTAACCAACAAGAGTTCTGAAAAAACTATGATATATCACTAGCTATATTATGATGCTGTGATGTCAGAATCTAGGTTGTGCACTGTGAATGAAGGATTCAGCTTATAAAGATGTTAGAAAAATCCCAATTCTCACTAGTGACTAGAAGTCACTCATTCTAGAAACTCTTCATTCATATTAAGCTGATGCTACATGAGATGAACAGACTTTCCTGCTGCATTAAATTCTCTCTAGAAGCACAGCTGTTTCTTGTTCAATGTATGTAAAACTCTATCTTGGCTAGAGAACACCTGTGCAAAAAATATGAAGGAAAAAAAAAAAAAGGAGCAAAATTGAAAAACCTATTTTGTATGGCTTTTTTTGTTGTTGTTGTTTTTTTGTTTGTTTGTTTTTTTAGTGGTTTTTGTTAATTTTGTTCATTTGTTTTTATTTAGGGAACAGTATCAACACATTCTATTAATTGCATTGCAAAATAAAATGTGGAGTCAAGTTTCGAACCCACTAGTTCACAACTGTTCATATTTTTTCTGTCCTGGATCAAGTGACATGCACTTTAAATTTGATGGGAAGCAAAGGTAAGATTAAGTTGTCTATATGGAAATCTCTCAGTTCACAGGTGAAATACAATAACTTTAACAGCATACACTGCAATGTGACAGAATAAAAACTTAAAAAGCTGTAGAGTAGAAAATATTATTTTTCAAATTTCTAGTGTGATGACCTCAGGCAACAACTATCCAGCTTTTTTCTCACTCCCTTCTCCACAGCACAGAGAGAAAGTAAAAAGAAGATGAGAAGTCTAAATGATCAACATAATGACAGTTTAATAGAGAAAGCAAAGGCTGTGTGTGAAAGCTAAAGGGAAAAAAATGGAATTACTTCTAAAAAGGAATTTATTCACTATATCCCATCAGTAGACAGATGTCCATCTGCATCCTGGAAAGCAGGGCCACATATTGCAGCTTTTTGGGAAGACAAATGCCATAATCAGTAAAATGTCCCTTTCCTTTTGTTTCTTGAGCATTTATTCCTAAGCACAGCATCATATGGTATGGAATATCCCACCGGTCAATTTGGAACTGCTGTCCTGGCCATGAGGCTCCCAGCCTCCTGCCTGTCCTCAGCCTACTCACATTGGCATTGGGCAGAGGGAATGAATATGAAGGAAGGGAGAGAGAAAAACCTGATACTGTGCAGGTATTGTTCAATAACAGTCAAAAATCACTGGTGTGTTATCCACAATGTTTTAGATAGGAATTCAAAGCATGGAACACTATAGGCTGCTATGAAGTAATTTGACTCTATCCCAGTCAGACCTAGTACGAAACGTTATCTTCCAAAAACGATGAAGGGAAGCTGTGCTTTATAGAGAAATTTTGCTTGGGACTTTTATTAGCTCCCATTATTATTTCTACAGTTACAAGAACAATTTTAGTTAGAACAATTTAAAAAAAATAAAAAAATTAATTCTGTATTTGAGGGGAAAAGTCCTTCCTAAAGTAAAACCTTAAAAAGGTTTACAGCTGAGCAAACGAGTATGAGATAATCCAAATGTTCATAATTTTTCGGCATAAACTCATGCACTAATGAATGAGTATATTGAGTCTGGGATTTACACAGAACAAGTATCAACATTGTCTCTTATGCATTACTTTACGTAGTTAGGCTAACAGCTCATTAAAATTCATAACTGTATTTACAAATGAAGAACATACTTTTGATCTTCTAGCCATTGCAAGCATTATAAACAAAAGCAGCAGAAACACTAGACCTACAAGGAAATCCAAAACATGCAAAGGTTTTATCAGAAAACACAGACCTTATGTTCCTGCACCTGTCAAATCAGAAAAGTAAAATTACAGCTGTTTTCAAAATAAATGAAAATTCTTTGTGACTTTATGATTAATCTTATGCTAGGAAGAGAATAAAGAAAAAATATGGTAAAACGGCTTTTAAAGTTGGGATGAAGAAAAGCATAGTCAATAGGAGCTGGACTTTGTTGAGTATAAGATGAAATACTTCTAAGTCTAGCCCCAAGTTCAAAAAATATTGGCAAAAATATTTTTTCAGACTTCAAGTATGTAATATTAACTACAGGTTAATATTTATATTTTAATGTATTTTTCGTGACATTCATCACCAACCGTAAAGAACTCCTTAACTATGAGTATTATAATCAAACTATGCATAATTCCTGTAGGGAAACTTCACCTAAACAGAAAAAATCCACTTGCTACTTTATAAAAATCAAACTACTAACAACACTTTAGATTGCGTAAGCATAGAATAGATCTGCTGTAAGAGGTGAAATTATTATCCCTTTCACAGAAAGGGGGTGACACATCACTCCTGAGCTTGTGAAAGGGTACAGTGCAAGGGCAATACCTCGTTCACTAGATAGAAGATGTACAATCACCAGAAAACAGGGGTTTTTGCCCTTTCCTGCCAGGGTCCATTTCCAAATACTCCTGCTTTATCAGCACTGTTCAAAAAGCCACCAAATTTGGAGTAAAATGGATCTCCAGTACAGTAAGTCCTAGAGATATAGTTTCTCTACTGCACCTGCCTTTTGGTTGATTGTTTATACTTTAGAACACAGGGACAAAAGATGCAATGGTCTATCAGATATAAATTCTACAGTACTAAAATAATCATAAAAAGGGACATTTCTGGTAGTAGAATAGTATCTTCTTTCAGACTCAATGGATCACAACAAAGTAGAGAACATTACATGTAAATTACATTAAATTTGACTAATACAAAAAATGCTACTTTTTACATTCACATAAAAAACCTTTACAACAACTTCAAAACATCTAGGAAATGTTGTAGATGTAATTTGAGCAATTTCTAGCTCAGTTTAAGAAATAATCCAGGAAAAAGTTAGGATAAAAAATTTCATCTAAATAGATAGGTACGTAATCGTAAAAGTAGCTTTTAATTTGTATATGACATATAAAAAGTGAATTTATAGTCAAAAAATAAAAGTTCACTCATTTTATCATTGGGAAGAAAGAGCTCCAATACTAAGCAATGTGCCAGCATAATAATACTCCTCTATTTTGTATTTATCAAGTTTTGAACTGCTAAGAAAAAAAGACTAATTAAAACTCTTCACAACAGCATCCAGTTTATCTATGACTACAGAGGAAAGGCTTACTATCATGATATGATTTGACAGTATATGGCAATGATCAAAAGCAATATTGACATCACTGATGATGTTGAGTTATAAATTGAGGTCTTTTCTTATTCTTTTTCCCAGGCATTGAGTGAAGACCCTCTTAAAATATCAAGAAAATTACATATCTACAGCTTCTTTGTGCCAAAGATTTCTCTTAAGCCTCGTTTCTCCTGTTCTTTGTTATAGCTTCACTTCTGTACCATCAGGAAAAGCTGTTTTCAAGGAAGAATCAGAGGAGAGAGGGTAAAAGTCACTTTGATCCAACTACCACCTAGGATTAGATTTGCTGTTTTAGAAAGGTTGTTAGAGGTAGTTTTACCTTCACTCTCCTCACAATTTAATGGGACATTTTTGTGGCCATCAGCACTGCTCCATTTCACCTTTTGTTGTTTGGTACTGATCCTCCACAGGAAAACTGATACTGTTGGAACCATGCTGCATTTTACTCTCACGGTGGAATGATAGCAAAGCCTAAGAATGACAGTATTGAAGAATTATGTATCTCTCTATCTGATAAATAGGAAGAATAACGCTCAATCCTCTAAGAATTAATCTTGGCAAAACTTCAGAAATGAATGAAATGTGCCTTTTTAAAATTTGTAAATAATTTCCCATATATGTTCTATATTAATTTCAATTTTTGTATTCAAATAACAGTTGCTATAAACTTCTTTCTAAAAAACCCTGTATCTGTGGTTATCCATTGTCATCGTAATATAACAAAGCATGGGTGAAAAACGTAACAGTAAATGTTAAAATCATTATGCAAGACAAGTCCATATGAAACCAGTTCTTATCTGCTGGGTATAACAAACAGTTTGTAAATGAATGAGTAAAATTTATGTAACTGTATCTGCCACCCAAATGCTCATTGGGAAGTTGTCACAGTAAAAATTCTGCCTGCTTTTCTAGGAAATGGCAGGAAGCAGATCACTTTGCATTGTGAAGATTCATAATGCTTCTAGTTTCTTTATTGTAAAATATTTCCACGCTCTGGTTGTAATTTGTAGGAAAGATTCTGGAAAATTAACTTTATTGAGTATTTGAAAACAATTTTACAGTGGAGTTATTTTCATGTATGACTTGAAAAAGGTGATTATTTAGTTTCTCACAAATACTTTTTTCCTTTTGCCCAATATGATGATACAACAAGGTATTTGTGAACGTCTTATGAACAACATATTTGCAGATTTTACGAAAATTAAACTCATACCAGATGATTTTAATAATTACTTTGACAACAGCAGTAAATGATAAAGAAGTCACAAACTAGCAGACATACTTCAAAATTAGTTTCTGTGAGTAATATCTAAAATGGTTATCTGTGTCACACTTTTTGTATATAAATCACAAAGATACATATGTATTAAATAAATGATTATATCTAAACTAAGTCACCATTATCTCCCAAAGAAATTGTAAATACCTAAGAGCATCCCAGAGATCAGTTCTCATGAATCTTGATTCATGGTGCCACTTTATGCATGGCTAGTAGAACTGAGACCATTTTATCTTTTCCTAAATGTCTTTTGAAGTTTATGGTCATTGAAAAATCCATGCAAATAAATTGGTGAAGTTAAGGATATATTCAGGTCACATACAGATTATCAAAGCATTATGGTGGCTCATATTCCTCTAGAAACAACAAGAGATGAGATGGAAGAGTTTGCTAACATGTCTCAGGTGTTTTTTCTCATTCAGATCAATATGCTCATATAAACAGAGAAGAATATTACAACATCAATCTATAGTAGGTCTAATACTTTATGTTATAGGATGTTAGGCACAAGGCTTACTCCAACAGAACCATTTCAGGACACTCTCCTGACAGCCACTGGAGCCCCGTTCATCAGGGTCCCAGGGTTTTGCCCAGTCTGAGGGACACAGTTGCCACTTTCCTGTTTGTAGGCAGAACTCGAAGTGAATTTCAGTTCATATCACAGAGACACACAGACACACACATGTGGAGGACAATAGCATGGCCAGCCACACAGGCTGTCACAGACAAGTCACTGCCTTCAACACTATCTGCATACAGGACTCACAAAAATAAAAGCACAGACACCGCTAGCCCCCTGCTCTTGGGCTGGCAGAGGCTGGATCTCACTGATACAGGCTTACACATAAAAGTCTCTGGATGCACAGGCACAGGCACATATGTGGCTCCCCCCAGTATAAGTATAGGGCCAGGATACCAGACAGAAGGGATGTAAAAGTATACATCCCTTCTGTCTGGTACTCCTGCCTTCATCCCAGCCCCCTTACTTATGGTTCTGCTCCCCTACTGATCCACCTTGCTGCTGGCTGCGCACACACAGCACGTGCACACTCATCCCTGATCATGGATCCTCTGAATCCTCTGCCCACCTGGTACCTCTGGCTCAGCCCAAGACTCTCCCACTTGCTTGCTGGTTCAGCTTGAGATTTTCTAGCAAATGCCTATGGGCAGCTCAAGCACTCCAGCATTGGGTAAGATAAAGACTCTTGGAGCTCCAGCAGCCAACACCCAGCACAAGGGCTGTGTCCTGAGGACCTGCTACAGCTCTCAGCAGGGAAATCCTCAATCGCACCAGTGACCCCATTATCTGTTTTCTGGGATACATAACATTCCTGCCAAACTGTAGGAGGTTAATAACCCTCACTTCTTCCAGTAGGTGGCTTTGAGACTCCACTGTCTCTCATAGCTGACCACAGACCAGGCGTACTCACACCCTCCACCTGACTCCAGCAGCTGGCACCAGCTTTTGCTCTCACACAGAGTTCTCACAAGGTGCTGGCACTTTGTCCTTGCAGCACTCACACACATAGGATAGACAATGACACTGCAGAGGTTTAAGAAGAAGCTGCAAGAAGGTAGGATAGACTGTGGTGATCAGACACAGGACTCAGTCAGACAACTCTACTGACAATTCCATTTTACACACAACAGAACTCCTGTAGCCTTTTGTGTATTTCCCTCTTAGCTCCCTGATATGCTCCTTTCATCACACAGTCCCACTGGTGAGTCCCCTCAAACTGTGCCCCAGGTTTGCAAAGTGCTCCTTTGCCTGCTCCTTGATGATGGCCCATTCATTAATGCTACTACTGACCAGTCAGTTTCTTGTATTTGGCTCCATATTGGCTGTTAGTTTTTCTCTCTGTATATTTTGTCTATGGCTTCTTTCCTTGCCTTAGTATTCCATTTGACAATGTCCTTAATCAGGTAATACTATGGAAATAAACATTGCTGTATTCCATCTCCTCTTATCAGCTCATGTTTCTGACAATGATTAATATTGTCTGATGAGGTTTGTATTTCTCTATAATCTTCCTGACTGAATATCCAAGTTGTCCTTCCTGGCAACTATACACTATATTTGAGCATAAGCTTTTTGCTTTATTTCCCTGACTCTGTATTTTTTCTATGAGGATCTCCAGAGGATGTGGCACTAGATTTACAAGCAGAAAAATCCAGACCTTAAGAAATGGAGACAGGAGTTTCATGAATTAAGGAGTCATATTTTTATTAAAATGTTGCACTGATATTGTGTGTTTTCAGGAGGTGATGATGAAGCAAATAGAATTCCAACATTTTCTCCTTATTATTTGATTAATCTTTCTGGGTGAATTTTATCTCATTATTTTCTCATGTTAAAATTAAATTAATTAATTGAAATATTTGCAATTAAGCACTTAATAATTTTCAACAACTGACAGAGAAATAGGCATGAAAAAAAGGAGCATCTTCTCTTTTTGCAACTCAGAAATTCTTCAAGTAATACAAGTATGAGACCAATATCTGTTTTTTCAAGAAAAGAAAAATAAAGGTAGTCTGAAATATTAAGACTTTATACCCCTAGGAATTTGAGAAAATGACTAAGAAAAAAAAAGTAGCCTCTTTGTCAGGATGTTTGAACTCACAGGAATGAGTCCCTTCTTCTGCTATAATACTTCTGCTGAATTAGTTGAAAAAATCGATATTTTTAAAGTTAACATTTTAGATTAAGAAGGTCTTTATTGCAAATCTTATATGAACACAAAGAACTAATATATTCATACTTCTCCAGAAAAGATTCATTGAGAACCCATAAAGTACGTGCATCCAAATGGAAAAAATATACTCTCTGCTTCCATCTCCTGGTGGAGAGACACAAGCAGAGTTTCATTTGCATAAAATTTTTATTCATAATTCCTTCAGTGACACATGGGAGTGATCATCACAATACACAAACTTATAATTAGTTGAGAATTGGAATTGCATGGAGAGAGGTGACAAGGGATTTCTTTCATGTAGCTAAAAGAACATCTGTGAGGCAAGGACTCACAGATGTTGAAGCATCCTGCAAGTTATTAGTTGTCAGACCCTGCACATGATGTGCCATTGAGAGGTGAAATATAGGTGTTTTTTGCATGAATCTACATAGGGCAGAAGACTGGCTAAGTGAAATCCGGTGATAACTTGCCTAACATTTTCCTAGCAAGATAATAAAGTCACATTTCAGTATTTCAAGCCTTCTTATTCATTAACAGCAAAGAAAACATGGAGCCTAGTTGATTGGGAAAGGTGTTGTTTGGCTGTTTTAGTTTGTTTGTTTGTTATTTTTTAATCTAATAGATATTCCATCCTAATCAAAAAACTTGTCATAGTGACCTTTTTTTAGAATAATTCATTTTGATTGAGAAAACTAGTAATTCAGAATTTCAGAAAATTTTAGAACTGTCTCTTGCTATGAATGCTGATATAGTATTAGCTTGTGTTTGAGTAACTGTCAGTATTTTATGAATCACAGATTGCATCTATATTATGAAGTTATTTCACTGCTTTATTCCAGTGCTCTAGTCTCCTTATCACACCTGCAGCCATGTGTATTCCCAAGCTCTGTCCAGGAAGGAACTTATGGGTTTTTTTAACAGGAAAGCTGAGCAGCTGTACACACCTGTATCTACCCAACAGAAAATATAAGTAATTTTGTGTCTCCAGCTTGAAAGTGTCTTCCAATGCAAAGCTACTTTTCTCCACTCAGTGCCATCCTTCACAATAGTACGTTGCATACTTTCATGCTACTTTTGACAATACACCTGTCAGAGTTTCAGCACAGTGTAAGAAAACAATCTGGGGAATTGCAGAAGCTTTCCCATTAGTCATTTTTTTCTCAGGTATCAACACACAAAAGCTGGTATGGATCGACTACCTGTACGGACCTTGTGCTGTTTCAAAATCTTGCTGTCGGGAGGATTCCCAACAGTATTACAAGGAGGTCACTTGCCATATCTGCCATATGGTCAATACTTTGCAGATGGTTACTGTCACTCTAAACTTCTTTTTATGAGCGCAGGGGAACACAGACTCTGTGCAGAGCCAAGAATTTATTGTTAATACAGTTAATGTTTTAACAGTGTAAATAATATGCAGCAAGCAGTTCTTACTAGTTCAGTTAAATTAATTTAAACACTGATAGTCAAAATTATGTAACCAGTACAGAGAATTATCCATGATAATGCATTTAAAATTGTTCTTTTCCAATAATATTTAGATATTTCCTACTGTTTCTTGGATAGTGTTCTCATTCTCACAATGTTCCTCTAGTCTTAAGTTTAATGGTGCCGGGTGGTCTTCCTCAAAAAGACTTCACAAAGAGTATGATTGAGTTATGACAAATCATCCTTACGTCTTCCTCTAGGAAGATTACCATGTTCATAGTGGAGTGTTTCTTCCTACTCATATTTGAATCTGGTTTTAAGTTAATTGTGAATATTGTCTAGCACAATCTGCTCCATTGCTCTTTTTTCATTGCTAAAAGTTCCAAAGTCACTTGTGGTTCCAGTACTGTCCTAAAGTATAGCCTCATATGAGTCATCTCTTTGTTTTAGGGGATCAAAAATAACTCCCCAGATAGTGATGGTTCATTTGGATGGCCTCCAAACTTGACAGCTCTGCATTAATAGCTCCTAAACAGTGACTACTAACTAAAAAATAAGGGAGGAATTCCCTTGGAATTTGCCTGTTTTGTCATGAGGCTGTACAAGACACAAATATGGTGTAAGCTAGAGAGGCTAAATGCAAAAGGATTTTTTATTCAAGCATGCATTGATGTGCACTACAGGTTAGATCTGCCAGTGTGTAAAATTTGTAAATCAGCCCTCATCTGTGATAGAGAAAACTGAGCTCAGTCCCTGGGACATGCAAAAATGACATCACAGACAAGTGATAGTCAATAGGTATTCAAAACCAGCTGGACTGAACTCCTGAGTGCCTGGGCAGATTGCTACTTTGGTATTCTCCATTTAGTCATTGAAAATGGAACTGCATGTAATTTATTTTGGAAGGTCTCATGAACAGCTAAAAAGAATCAAAATATTAAAATTACATAATGATTAGTCTAATATGAATAACATTGCTAGACATAAAGGACCAACTACATTTGAAAAAGAATAGACTTCAGGACTTGATAATTTTCAAAATCTTCCTGGTCAAAAGCAAAGCAAACTAATTGCAAGAAATAGACCTTCTTCTTAACACTTTAAAATTAGGCTTTCCTTTATAGTCATACATTTACTAGAATTCGTTTTGGAATTAAAAAAAATCTCCAAAACAAAATCAGCTTGAAAATTATCAAAAAATCATAGATCAGATTAGGAATGTCTGAATTTGAAAGCAGAATACATGTGAAGAACACTAAAGTAGAAACAGAGCAACCCTAGTAGACTGCAAAAAATTAGACAAAGTCTAGGATAGAGAACATAATAGCTATTGAATGCATAACATTAGCACATATTTCTGGTGATATGAGTGAAAACTGAAGTGTTTATTTTTGTTTTTAATATTTATTTATTTTCAGAACTCAGGTAGCATATCTGTAGACATCTTGATAATAAATCTTTCTGATAGGAAGTTGCCACCTTTTGACATCCCTTTAGAGAGGGTTACAACACTTTGGCAACAACAGGGTAAGTCAGATCCAAGCATCTGTAGATGCTCCAGATGGTTTTCAGTTAATGGTGGTGTGAAGAACTGACTTCCAAGCGTAGCCCCTGCAGTTCTTTCACTCTGCAGTCATAAAAGTGTCCTGACAACAGCAGGCAGCTCCCACCATGCTGTGCATGAAGAGAGCAACCACAGAAGGTGCCCTAAATATTCATAGTGTCTTGAGCAGCACTCGGGGTATGAAGTAATTCATACTACTTCAATTACTCCATCATAATGAAGTAATAATGACTCTGAAAGATGCTTTAAGAAAATGAGTCTGAAGAACTTGTGATGCCCATAAATGTAAACAGAAAGATATATACTAATAGTTTAAAATAACCTAGGGACTTTGGTGTATAATATACACTTGCTTGTCTTCAGAAAACTCTGTGGGATGGTGCTCATTATTACTACCAAAAGTAAATGCATGACACTCAAAGAGGCCATCTGTTGAGTTGGATTAAAAAAAAAAAAAAAATTGTCATAAAAACTCCCCTTCCAAGTTCTTCTCACAATGACAATGTTGTGTTCAACTCAGAAAAACCAGTTTTACTTTCAGGGTATAACTTTGCAAATAAGTGAGACTTTCCACACAATTTAAAGGCCTTTAAGAGGATTGCTGATGACTCCAGAAAATAACAGGGCTGAACACATATCTCGTTGATGCTTCCAAATAGTTCTCTTTTTTAAATAAAGCAGGAAATATTTTTAAGCTTATATAACTATTTTTAATTTCTATAAATGAAAAACAAAACTTAGATGTCATTATGCTAATTACAGGAGCTAAAATTAACTAAACATCTGCCCACATTGCAGTATGGTCTTGATTAAGGAAAGATTGCACTAAGGGGAATGTCTATGCTGGAGATGTTGGTGTGTTGCCCAAACATCTGAGGCAAGTTCATGTACAGAAAACATTCCAGTCAGTCTAACCACACAGACAAAGAGCTGTTCATGGCTTAGTTTACCCAGCCAAACAGTCAATGCTGCAATGGTTAACATGCTTCTAGTACTCAAATTAGAACACAAAAATCTTGTTAAGATACACTGCAATCTGGAAAAGTCATGTAATCTGAGAAGAAACAGCCACTATAGATGCTAATAGGATTTTATTTTTTATATTTGTTTAAATTGCCCTTGCTACTTTTTAGCCCAAGTTTTTCCCATTTAATAACTAAAGTGATGAGAGAAGTGTGGGTTTCTTCACAGACATGAGTAGGAAGGATACACTAGCAGGTGTATACCATATTATCAGTTGGCAGGGAGGAATCTTTTTGCTGTTCTCACGCACCTCCTCCTACTACTTTTTTGTTGTTTGACTCACACACATTGTCACAAGAACTCATGGTACAAAAACAAGGTTTTGTTCATATGATGTTGCCCATGTAAGGGAATTTTTTTTGTCTATGCCACCACGTAGATTTTTTTTCTCACCTGCAGAGATCAGCAGAAAAGTTGCTGTTTAACAGCTGTTGTAAGTGAATTATTGTGAATTACAAAAGACAACTCAACTATTTATGGGTTTTGCAAAAAGGACTCTTCTTAATCATCTCTTCTTCAAATCCATTTGGATAATTCTAATCTGTATGACAATAAAAATTAAAATAACTTCCTTTACTGCAGTGCATTATTATTTGTTTTAATTTGATTAAAGTTAAGAACTTAGCTCTACATGACAGCTAGTTATATAAAGATTTTCAGAAGCAAGATAATACAGCACCTTTAATACACATTAAAATTGGTTCTTTCCTCCCCTAGATTTTACAGTCTCTTACAACAGGATTACAGTTATAATCACTGAAACATTTTATTCCTTCTTAATAATGTGTTTACATGCCTTGATAGTTTAGCTTTAAAAGTCGCAACACAGATTGTCTTCATATAAATAAAAAGTCACAGAAAATTTACTGTCTTCTCTTTATCATTTCACTTGCTTTTGTTATCAAAAAATGTTTTTACATCAACAGCTGTAGGTTAAACCTCCATGACTGGGGAAGTCAAAATTAATCACTATAGAGTTCTGTAGGTCTTCATTTTAAACAGAATTTAATGGACCTCTATGATCAAGAGTTCATTTTCTGCCATGGTATGTGAACTTAAAATAAATATATAATAGCCTTTTCTTATACTGAACTTTAAAGTTGTGCTAAAGTGATTGATACAAAGCCAAAAAACTATATCAACTTTTGTTGATAGTGTAAAAATATTAAAACACTTTAAAAAAGAGTGTTTGGTGTCAGAACAAAATTTTTAGGATTCACTGGCTTTTCATTAAAAAAAAAAAAATGAAGGCCTATAAAAGTCTTAGAATTTGTTCTAATTAATTATTATTTCCTCTAAAAAAATTCTTAATAATGGATGTGCATTTTTGCCCCCAAAATACTTTATTATGCAACATACAGGAAATAAAAGAGAAAGAAAAAGCTCTTTAATATACTGAATTTATAGAAACTCATGTTTCTGGTGGTTATACATTTTACATGTAAACAAGAATAAAATGCATAGCCCAGAAAGTGTAATTTTTACCATTCTCAGTAATAAGCTGTGGGAAGGTTCTAGCATCAGAGGGGATCACTGCCCAACAAAACAAAACCCCTGGGGTCTGAAACTGGCGGGGGCTGTGCTGCAGGGCCACATTCACACTCAGTCAGAGGCACCAGCCCATGGGGAGGTAACATACACAAATTAAACCAAGCAGATCCCAGTAATGAGGAGTAAGTGATCCCCCACCACGAACATCATGTTTGTGTCTCAGGAAAAGACCCTTACTTTATCTCTTCCGTGAGTCTTGCTAATCTCAAAGAGATTCTGAAGATAAAATACAACTCACTGCAATGCTTATGATGTATTTCTATTTTAAAATATGTTTATCTGAAAATTATAATATGTTGATACCTTGTTTATGTTATCCTTGATACTAGCTGAGGCAACATTTTTGCTCAGTCTCAGTTGAAAGAAAATTCTTCAAGCCTTGCAAAGTCATCCTGGAATTCAGGAGTTAATTTACATCTGTATGTGTCTAATGTTAAAGTGAAAAATGAGGCACAATTTGTTGTTGAAATTAAAACTTATTTAGGGGTTCTGTTGATGAAGTACAAGCCTCATTAGAATTTAACTTACTGCTTCAGATTTCTATCAGGTCTTGAAAGTTAATGTAAACTTTTTTTTCCCCCTACTAAATAAGCAGCTATGATTGCAAAATACATATATGAAGCATATCCTTTCAGTGACTAATCAAACCATACAAGTAACTGTTTTATTAAACTATTAACATAGTAAGAAGTTCTGTTTCTCTCTACTCATAATTCCCAAATATTAAAATGAATTCTCTCAAATGACACTCAAAAAAATATGAAAAGAATTCTCAGTCGGGGTTAAAACAATTAATTAAATTAAGTGACTGTGTCTTTGAATGATATAAATCTATAATACTAGTATTTGGACAACTGATTAATTGACATTATTTTTCTTTTATCTGGTTACTTCAATTAGGTGAATGGCACTATACCATAACTTAACAAAAATTGCTCAAAAACAATGAAGGAATCAAATGTATTAATTTTGTTTGCATAATGTTATCAGTGGAATAACCTGATACTGCCAAAATCTGAAGAAAACAGGTTCATCACAATTATGTAAATTATACCATCATGCAAATGGTCTTTTTTTGTTTGACAATTTGAGAAAGGAAGACAATAAATTAAAATGAAAATCAATTTCTAGCTCCTTGATCACAGTATGATGGTCATTTACACTTAAATTTTTTGTAAGCAATTTATTTTAAGAGTATGAAGGACATGAATAATTTCTGTTTTCTAGAAGTGAAGGTTTTACACTGTTTTCTTTTATACCAATGAAGTTATGATTATGTCTCGAAGAACGGATTTAAATTGTAAGAGTTTGCCAAGATTCAGAGGTCTGAATCTCAATTCTACCTTTTGCATACATTAGGAGAAATACTTTTTGGCTCTAACTCTTGAATTCATTTTACAAATTAATTCATTTGTGACTGTATATAACTGAGAAAAAGAAACCTACCAGCCATGTTTAAAAGAGTGAAAATTTTAAGCCTTCAATGTCTGCATTTTAGTGCCCTGTTAAATATGCAAAATGCTGACCACCTTTTGTTTCAATGGCGGCTGTTAGAATCAACTGAGGAAGATGCATACTCAGAGCAATTCAGTGAACCATGGAAAAATTTATTCCTGGTTTTAATAGGCACTGGGTTCAGTTTCTCATGGAGCATTTCACAGATTTATTTGAACATGTATAGTTAAATGAAGAACAGAACTAAGAATGCAATATTATTCCTTTCTGATTTAAATCCTGTGCTTTTCATTATGGTAAACTTTCTGTTGTCTTTTTTTCAACAGAGTGCAAATATTATTTTTAAGTTTTCTAACTATATGATGATTGATTAAATAATATTTGATTAATATAATATACAATTAATTTCTATTATGCTTGTCACTGATTGTGTTAGAACAATATCAATAATTGTTGTGTATCACAACAGAAGAGGGATGATTCACTTTTTGATAGTATAAAACTAGAAAAAATTATTTTTCTGTAAAGATGTGCCCAGAATTTATGAAATACCTTATTTTGCAACTGAGACTATTATGTATGTTGTCTGATGACAACATTATGCTTGATAAACCTATTGCAAATTAGACAACATTAAACCCAATATCATCCACTGGAGTGAGTCCAGAGGAGGGTCACAAAGATGATCAGAGGGCTGGAGCACCTCTCTTATGAAGACAAGTTAGAGAGTTGATGTTCTGCCTGGAAAAGATAAGGCTCATGGGAGCTTTTAGAGCACCTTCCAGGAGCTGAAGGTAGCCTACAAGAGAAATGGACAGGGACATTTAACAAGGGCATGTAGTGATAGGACAAGGGGTAATTGCTACAAACTGAAAGACAGTGCCTTTAGTAACAGGTTTTAACTTTTTGTCAGCCCTGACTTGCCCAGGGAAGTGGACTAGTTGATCATTGTAGGTCCTTTCCAACTGAATACGGCTTCACTTGTATGGAAATGTTGTCATCTGTAGTCATCTTTCTCTTCAAATATATCAAAGATAACAGCAGAAGGGAAATTTGTACATAGTGCAGTTTGGGGAAGTACCACTGTGCCTGAAGGAACATCCTCAGCAGATTTGTGACTTGACAGAGCTTTTGAATTCAGCTCAGGTTTATATCAGAGCAGGACCATTGCTGGGTAGCATGAGGATGGCAGCTTAATTATATATTAAACACATTCTTAACATTGTTTACATTAACCATATAGTAATAGTTGTGCCTCATTGTTCACATGTACTACTTTCCTACTTAAAAATTGCATCTTCTAATGCCAAATGGTTACTAACATATGAGGTCAATTTCTAATTTTCTCATTGTATAGACTTACTGCTCTTGAATACAAATCTTTTATGGAAATGGTATTACAAAATAGTTTTGATATTCCATTAAATGTGGTATTAAAATAAAATTAAATTTTAGCATTTCCCTACTAACTTTAAAAATTTTGTTTAGATCCATTTATATATTAAGCATTCAGCTTTGTACAATATTTTTAAGTGTTTATAAAAGTAAAAGCATATGTTAAAACATTCTGAAGACTTTATGCCAAAATGTTAAAATTTTAAAGGCATCTCTTAAAAAGGAGAGTAGAATGTTACCAAAGTATAAACTCTAAATTTAATAATGATTAAAATATGAGAAACTGAAATTGCTAGAGTAAAAGCTCTTTAAAAACATCCTGCACTAACTGATATTATGATGTCTTTAGTCGACTTCTAGGCAAAGTTAAGGGAGTATATTTAAATTGTGTTAGAAAAGAAGAGCAATCCATATGTTATGTTTAGCAATACAGTTACAAAACAATCTCTACAATTCAAGGTATTTAACTATTAATTTTGCTACCTTTCGAAGCATTTAACACTTTTAAGTAGGTCAGTTCCTTCTTTATTCCAGAGATGTAAGCTAAGACCAAGAGGCATATTTATGAAAGCATTTGCTATACTCCTAATCTTTCTTGTTAAAAATGGATTGCCAGAGCATATTTCCATTTTTTAATGAACACCTCAAAACATACAAATGGTAAATCGGGTATCAGTTCTTGACAACAGCAATTTAGGTATGGCCATTATATTTGTACAGTCTCTTACAAAAAAAGATTCAAGTGTGGCTCTAAGGCACCAAATCTGCATAATACACCTACCACACACACCAGCAGTAATTGGATATATTACTACAACCAGTGTGTTAAACCCCTTGTATATTACTTTTAAATTTTGATTGATTGTCTCTGTTTTACTCATGCCCTTGTATAAATCTTTTGAGAGCTATACTAGACCTACATAGAATTAAAAACTCCTCACTCACAACAGACTCCTAATACCTTAAAATATTTTCAGAAGACAGATTTAATTTTTAATAAGCATATATTATTCTTAGATAATATATTTTTTAAATCAGAGCTTAGATTATTAGAATACCTGATCAGCAATCAGAAAGAAATTGGTCACAAAAGAACAGTGTTAGACTAATTTTTCTTTCTGGTTTCTTACTGTATATTCATCTATTAAAAAGTTTCATGCAGAAAGAATTTAGAATAACAATATTAAAAAGTGCAGGTTTGATAATGGAAAAACAGAAGAGATAGTATAAATATATTTAAATTATTGTTTTGTTTGGTGCTTTTGCTTGGGTTTGGGTTTGTTTTGGTTTTGATTGGATTTTTTTTTGTATTTTTTTGGGTTTTTTTGTAAACACTGTTGTACTTTTATGATATTCTAAGGGGGTTTTACTGAATCTGAGTCGATTGGAGTTCTTTTTTTCATAGTAAGCCATATGATGTTATGTTTAGTTTTAGATTTGTGACCAAAGCAGTGTTGATAACACAGCAGTGCTTTAGCTCCTGCTGGATCAGTGCATGTTTCCACTTCTCACTCTGCCCCCATCAGTAAGTAGGTTGGGGATGCACCAAAAGTTGGAAGGAGAGACAGCCATGAAAGTTTACCCCAAGTGACCAAAGAGATATGTCATGGTATGTGTCATCATGCTCAGGGGTAAGAAAGAAGGGCAGGTGGGGTTTGAGTAGGTACTCATTGCTCAGAGACTCTCTGGGCATTTATCACCTTGTGGGAGGCAGTGAGTGACTGCCTTGGCATAATTTATGCTTTTCGGGGGGGTTCAGGTAGTTTTCTCCTCTCTCTTTCCTCTCTGTTTTATCTTTTCAAACTATATAATCCCAGAATTTGTATTTGCACTTCCTGATTCTGGCGTTGGAGTGGTTGTACACTCAGGTAGAATGGCTAATTACTCAAAGCTATAGATGGGCTTCTAAATAAGAGTGTAAAAATTTGGATATACTCAGTACTGCTCATAACTATTTAAGGCAAAATAAAAAACCCTCAGTGACAGTAAATTAATTTCCATTTTCATATCTTCATTAAGAACATAAGTAATAGGCAGACTTGAAGAAAGTTAGAAAACTCTCAAAGCAAGAATAAAGATACATTTTTCAAGTGGAAAGACAGCTTCACAGATTTAACTGAGAAATGTGAACCTGAAAAATTCAAATTATGTTTCAAACTATAAAATGTAGAATAGTGACAATAATATTAAAATTTTTAGCTAAAACATATGAATCCTTGAAATATAAAAACTTCCATACTAATGCATCAAACATCCCATGAGGTGATTTTTATAGCTTTTCTTCCTACCGAAGATATAATCAAGTTATGCCAAATTTCAATGATTTCATTGTAAAGATTTCATTCACTTCTCTGAATTAGACCCAAAAGCAAGGTTAAAAAGAATGAAAGAAGAAAAAAATGCAGAAAGCATGTGCTATCTACTTTGTTTCCATTTCAATCTACTAGTTATTAATCTTAGCACAAAAGCCTTTGAAATAGATTTTATTATTTTTATTTAAGTAGTCTCAATTAAAAAAAAATTCTTGGGAATTATATTAATTATTAACCTTTGGTTAGGTTCATTTTTATATTTTATCTGTCTGTGTAAGAGGAAATGTTATCTGTCTCCACTGTAGCTGAAATCATACTGACATTGTGTGTTACAAATTAAAGCTTAATATTGTTGGCTGCTGAAAACTGATGAGGGAAGCGTGGGATCAATGCTTTAAAGTGTTCTTTATTTCAAGGGAACCAGGAAACTGAATGCAGCTATATCCTCTTCTTGCTTTGAGATTAAATTAGGCTGTTCAGATGAGAGTTAAATCCCTGCCAGAATTTGGAGCAACCTCTTGTTCATGCCTCAGGCTGGTTTCTATCTTCTTCATTTATCCTAGTGTGGCTCGCTTTCTATGCCACTTTATTTCTTTGATACTTCCTACACTGTTATTTAGAAACTCTTTCTTGAAGTACTGTGCAATTCATTAGTTTTATATAACTATCTATTCCCATTTCTCTTTATATTTTTCTAAACATTCCCCCTGTGATTCTTCAAAAAATCCTGCTACTACCACATCCTTGTTGAAACACCAATGATAGCCCAAAAATATCTGGGCAGAGGAAAGACAAAACAAACAAACAAACAAAAAACCCACAAAAACCCAAAACAAACAAACAAACAAACAAATATTCTCATTCTTTCCCTTCCAATTCTGTTTCTTTCCAAACAAAAATGCACTTGAAGTACTCCTTGAAATTTATATTCAAAACCTGACAGATTTGCATCATGGTGGGAATAAAATCTACAAGGAGAATGGTTTGACCTGAGTTATCTGAAAACAAATCAGCTACAGTCCTGTCTTGATATGGCCTTCAATGCCAAGTGTCAAGGCGGAGAGGAGAGGAGAGGAGAG
>VYXD01003215.1:2881-14481 GCA_013397195.1 Hylia prasina
AAAATAGGGGGGAAAATATGGGGGGAATAGGGGGAAAAATATGGGGGGAATGAGGGGGGAATGTGGAGAAATAAGGGGGAAATATGGGGGGAATGGGGAAATATGGGGGGAAATGGGGAGGAGAAAAGAGGGGAGAAAAGGCAGGGAAGGGGAGGAAAAGTTGAGGAGGAAAGAGGGGAAATAGGGGGAGAAAAAGGGGAGGAAAAAGGGGGAGAGAAAGGGGGAATAGAGGGGAGGAAAAGGAGGGGAAGAAGGGGGAAAGGAGGAAAGGGGAAAAAAAGAGGGGAAAAAGGGAATAAAAGGAGGTGAAACCAGGCAAAAGTCCTGAGTTCTGCCCCTTTCCATCCACCTTTCCCACAAGGACTCACCCACTTGTTCTTCCTCTTTCTCTAAAAGCACAGAATTAACAGATTTCTGCTCTCTGAGCAGGAGCAGAGGGCTGGGGAGGGAGGGAGGGAGGGGAGAACACTCACGGTGCTCCTCGAGGCACCGCCCTGCCAGGGAGAGCAGGAAATCACCAAGTAACGGCGGTGAAAGGTGATGAAACAGAATTCAAAAAGGTAAAACAGAATTTAAAAAAAACCCATAAAATTGAAAAAAAAAAATAGAATAAAATAGAATAAAATGAAAAATAAAATATAAAGAAAAGAAAATAAAACAGAAAAATAAAGAAAAGAAAATAGAACAAAGCAGATTGAAACAGAATCAAACCAGCCCTGGGACAGGATACTCACAGATCCTTATTCGGGATTCCTCTGGGAGGAGAAATTAATTGGAATTAGTGAAGAAACTCAGGATAAAAGCAGTTGCTAGTATAACTAATTTATGCAGTTAAGGAAATAAGAGCGTTTTCACCCAGGACTCACCCAGCTCCGCGTTGAGCTCCGCTGGAAAAGGAGGAAAAGGGAGAATTTCCATGAGGGGCCGCAGGGATGAGGCAGAAATTCCCATTTTGGGAGGAACTGGACACTCACCGATCTGTCTGTCCCGTTGTTCTGAGGAAAAGGGGACAAAAGCCAGGGAATTGCTGCAGGTGCAGTATTTAAAATGCTACCACAAAGATAAACAAAACAATATTTAAATCTGTAACTTATTCCAACAGGTAGGATATGTAAATACAGGATATAGTGAAACACAGTAGAATGTAGAAAATATACCAAAGTGTACACAAAATTTGGGAAATGTGTACATAAAATATGTACAGATAGATATATGTATATAGAAAATTAATAGAAAATATACCAGCACCTAGATAAAATTTAGAAACACAGACTGTAACATTTTAATTAAATAGATAAGACAATTTAAAAAAGACAGGTTTTGTATTTATAAACTGCAGAAAATGCAGCTGCTAGCACACAATAATATGCTGCTGTTTATAACGAATAATATTAAAATATAATTTAATGTAATGCAATATAATGCAGTGTCATATAATTAATAGTACGTGCTGTGATCCATTTTTCCTGAGTTTCCCTCACCGAGCGCCTCCGACAGCTCCGCTGGGGGGGAGAAACCCAAAACTCCTCAGTTTCACAGGGCTCGTGAGCAGAACGAAGGGAAATCCCCAAATTCGGGGAGTTTCGGGGTGGGGGAAGGGGCACACGCACCGATCCTGGCGTCTCGAGCTCCTGGGATGGGGGAGAAATGAGGGGAAATTCAGATTATCACAGAGAAATCCCCTCTGCTGCGTCCCTCAGCCCAGGGGGGGAATCAATCCTGGGACTGGGGCCAGGAGCAAAACCTCTGTCTCAAATGAAAATCCCAGATTTCAAATAAAAGAGCCTCTTTTTCAGTCCACATCCCAAATCTTTAGTAGGAACCCCAAATCCTAAATGAAAATCCCCAATTTTAAATCCAAGCCCCGAATATTAACTGAAAACCGCAGATTTATAAATCATAATTCCTGATTTAAATCCTCCCACCCCGGGATTTGGAATTCCAGTTCTGGAATTCTGGACTCACCCAGCGCCGCCCTGAGCTCCTCTGGGAAACCAAAGGGGGGAAATGGGATTATTTTGGGATATTTTCCCTTCAGCTCCACCCCAGAAATGGAAACTGAACCCACCAAAGTTTCTGTCGACTTCCCCTGGAAACAGGGGAGGAAAAAACAAAGTTAACATAATTTTAAATCCTGTTTTTTTAATTTAAAATAATTTAAAATAATTTAAAGGAATTTTAAAGAATTTAAAAGAATTTAAAAGAATTGGATGGGTTTTGGGACATGATGCTCATTATTACTACTAATATGATTCCTATTCTTATTGTTAGTATTATTACTATTATTGTTATTGTTATTATTAACTTCTGGCCATGAAAAGAACTTGAGAAATGGTCAAAAAAGGGTTTTTTAAAGGGTTCAAAAGGAAAATTCAGTAATTCCTTACCGGGTTCTTCCATAACTTTGCCTGGAAAGAGACAAAACCAGGAATTTCCATTGGGATCTGAGGATTCCCCAAATTTCCCTCCCTCCTTAAAGACCCAAACTCCTCCACTTTGCCTTTAAAACCGGGGAGAAAGGGGAAAAGTGGAAAATCCCGGGATTTGGGGATTTCCAGGGGGAATTTTGGCATCACTTATCCCAGGGATCTGCTGGGGAAACAGCCCAAGTTGAGCAGGAAAATGGGGGAAAACAGCGGGAATTTGGTGCTGGGGAAGGGAACCACTCACCTGGTTCTACCAGTGCTGCTTCCTTTGCCTCTTCCTCCTCTTTTTCCTCTTCCTCTTCTTCCTCTTCCTCTTCTTCCTCTTCTTCCTCTTTTTCCTCTTCTTCCTCTTTTTCCTCTTCTTCCTCTTTTTCCTCTTCCTCTTCTTCCTCTTCCTCTTCTTCCTCTTCTTCCTCTTTTTCCTCTTCTTCTATTTCCTTTTCTTCTTCTTCCTCTATTTCCTTTTCTTCTATTTCCTCTATTTCCTCTTTTTCTTCTTCCTCCTCTTCCTCTTCTTCCTCTTCTTCCTCTTCTTCCTCCTCTTCCTCCTCCTCCTCTTCAGGTTCCTCTTCCATTTCCTCGGGGAGTTCATCTGAAAGGAGTTTGAAACCCGGGGAATTTCCACGGTTAGAAACTAAAATTAAACACACACAGGTGCAAAAAAAAACAACAATTAAAAAAAAAATAAAAAAAAAAAACCAAAACAATGAAGAATCGAAGTTAGGAGAAGATATAAACACATAAATAATGTCAATTGTGAGCACATCCACTCTGAATCCCTCCAAATTCCCCAAATCCTGGGGAAGGACAGGAAAATCTCACGTACCAATGTCCCCCTCCTTCCGTGCCTCTGCAAAAAAAGGGGGAAAAGAAGGTGAAACACAAATTTTCCTTCCCTGTCCCCATTTTTGGGGGGTACAGGATCCCCCCTCTGGCCTCGTTATTTTTTTTTTCTGGGTTAATTCCTGTTGTTTTCAACGATTTTATTTTGAGTTCCCTCCCGCCGTGATCTCCAATCCCACATTCCCAAATCCAATCATGGAAAAAAAAAACCCACAAAAATCCCCCAAAATCCCAAATCCCTCTTGGAAACAGAACCAAAGGCACTCACCGAGCTCCTCCCTCAGTTTTCCTTGAAAAGGGGAAAATAAAATTATTTTGAATCCCTGTTTTCCCTTCCCCAGGATGCAAAATCCCCTGAGCTGGGCAGAGACTTTGTGTCTCTTAATTCCCATTTTTTTAACACAAAGTTTAATTGATTTGGGGATTTTTTTGGGCCAAAATTCTGAGCCGAAGTGGCAGCAGTGACGTCCTGGTTGTGAATTCCCAAATCCCCAGGGATTGCTCCCAAAATCCAACGGCACTTACTGATAACAGAGTCCTGTTCTCCTGAAAATAAAGAAAAAAGGGACTAAAAACAGGACAAAACCCTGATTTCCTGAAATTTTAGAGTCGGGAAAATTAAAAAAGAAAAACAAACCCAAACCCCTAACTCCAAAACTCTATTTTTATTTTTTAATTCAGGGTATTTGTGAGGGGGAAACTCCAAATTTGGGTAAATTTCGTGTTTAGAAACGGGGAGTTGTGCCCCAAAAATGAGTTTGGGGCCCAAAATTGGGGTTTGAGACCCAAAAAAGGGGAGGTGTTAATTGTTAATTAAATCAGACGCATTTTGGGGAGAGAATTCCCCTTCTGCAAAACTCACGTGCTGCCGATTCTTTCTCCTCTGCACACAAAAATGGAAATTATTGCCACATTATCACCTTGTTATTAATTATTATTACCCACTATTTCCCAGTATTACCATTTTTCCTCCAGGACTTCCCTCCCGCCTCCAGGAATTTTGCTGATATTTTCCCCCAAATTCCCTTTTAATTATAATTTCTCTCCACCTTAATTAATTGTAACTCACCCAGCAGCTCCTTCAGGTGCCCTGGGGGAAGGAGGAGAAATTAATTAAAATTAATAACATCAACTTTATTGATAACATTCAATGTATAGATGGTTTTAGTTGCTGTAGACTTATAAATAAAAATTGGTTCTGTAGTTGCAGAATAGAAATAGAAATAGAAATAGAAATAGAAATAGAAATAGAAATAGAAATAGAAATAGAAATAGAAATAGAAATAGAAAGAAATAGAAATAGAAATAGAAATAGAAATAGAAATAGAAATAGAAATAGAAATAGAAATAGAAATAGAAATAGAAATCTCTGACTTACTGATCTCAGCTTCATTTTCCCCTAAAGGAATAAAATAATTACAATAAATAACGATTTAAAACCACCTAAAATCGAAATAGTTCTAAAAAAATTGCAAAAATTCTAATGGAATTAAAATGAACTGTTGGAAAATAAATAACTGAAAAAAAAAAAAAATCTGGAAAATAATTTTCCTTCTGCTTCCTTCATCCCTAAAACTCCCTGGAGTACTCACGGATCCGGGTGTCCCGGGCCTCTAAAGAAACAAAACCAGGGATATTTATAATTATTCCTGAGCACCAACAGAGATTTTCACATTTATGTCCCAATTCTGCACTGCATTAACCCGCGTTTATTCCAGGTGTGGCACCCACGCCTCCAAACCAAAGGAAAACCCAAATTTCCCCCTCAAACCCGTCGGGTTTTGGTGGAAAACGCCCCAAAAAAAGGAAAATTCCTCACCCAGCTCGGCCTCGTGCTCGCCTGGGGGAGAAAAGGGAGAAAAGGGAATTCCCAGAGTCAGGGCGGGGTGGGGCCGGCAGAGAATTATTAATTATTATTAATTATTAATTNGACCTCTGGAAACCAAAACAGGGGAGGATAATAATAATAATAATAATAATAATAATAATAATAATAATAATAATAATAATAATAATAATAATGACCTCTGGAAACAAAAACAGGGAGTAATAGTAATAGCAATAATAGTAATAGTGATGATGTTAATAATAATGATAATAAAAATAATAATAGTCCCCAGTGCCAATTTTTTCCCAATTTTTCCCCAAAACGAAGATCAATGGGATCAACTCACCCACGTCGGCCGTGAGCTCCCCTGGGAAACGGAGAGAAAAGGGAATTTTGAGCCCGAATTTCCATGTTCCCCCAGCCAGGGGGAATTAATCGGGGGGTTCCCTCCCCGAAGGTTCCCCCCGGGATTTCTGGGGGGCTCCAGCCCCAAACTCACCGATTTTGGTGTGGCGCTCCCCTGGAAAAGAGGGAAAGGGTTCCGGGCGTGGGGTGATTGGGGTTAATTAAGGGCGGTTAATTAGCGGGGGCGAGGGCGGGGCGGGACTCACCGAGCTCCACCGTGAAGATCCCTGGAAACACCAAAATCCCGTTAATTCCCCCTGGACGAGGCTCCTCCTCCTCTCCCTCCTCCCTTTTCCCCTTTTCCCCCCCAAATTCAGGCTCAGCCTCCTCCAGCCCCGCAGCCCCGGGGGGATTTTACCCAAAATTCTCTGGAACTGAGGGATTTTCCCCCAAATTCTGTGACATTGAGGGATTTTTCCAACAAATTCTCTGGAATTGAGGGGTTTTGCCCAAATTCTCTGGAACTGAGGGATTTCCCTCCCAAATTCAGTGGAATTGAGGGATTCCCCCCCAAATTCAGTGGAATTGAGGGATTTCCTCCCCGCATGCTCTGGAATTGAGGGGTTTTCCCCCAAACCCTGTGGAATTAAGGGATTTCCCCCCCCCAAATTCTCTGGAACTGAGGGGTTTTCCCCAAATTCTCTGGAACTGAGGGATTCTCCCCTCCCAGCCCTCCCTCGGTGCCGGGGCAGTCGCACTCACGGATGGTGGCGTCGCACTTGGCTGAGGGAAAAGGAAATTAAAATTCAAACGGGGATTCAAATTAAAAATAAAAATCAAAATCCGTGTCCTGGCTCCTCCTCCCACCTTTCCCCGTCACTCACCGAGCTCTGCTCGGAGCTTCCCTAAAGACAGAGAAATAAAGTGAATAAATTCTAATAGTAGAATTAAGCTCAACCGTAAGTGAAACATAAAGATCAATATAAGAGATTTTATTCGTTAGTATAATCAGTTTTACCATAAACACTCACTGAGAATGAATGTATTAAATTTTAAATGTGGGTATCATGAATTTTAGTAATTAACACAGTCTAAATATTATTGGTACAAGCACATCAATAATGATTAAATGGGTATTAGTCACACTCTTATGAAATGTTAATTTGTTATTAGTGTTGTGTCATTCTGCATTAGTTCATTATTAATATTAACGGGGGGAACTCTCCAATCCCAGCAAATCTCCCAGTCTGGGTGGGACTCCCAAAATTTGGGGCTGAGCAGCTGCAGGGGAGGGAATTCTGGGATTTGGGGAATTCTGGGGATTTGGGGAATTACGGGATTTGGAGAATTCCGGGGATTTGGGGAATTACGGGATCTGGGGAATTACGGGATCTGGGGAATTCAGGAATTTGGGGAATTCAAGGATTTGGGGAATTCAGGGATTTGGAGAATTCAGGGATTTGGGGAATTCCGGGATTTGGGGAATTCAGGAATTTGGGGAATTCAGGGATTTGGGGAATTCCGGGATTTGGGAACTCCGGCACTTACGGAGCCCGGAGTCGCGCTCGGCTGCGGCACGGGGAGGGAAAAGCACCAAAAATCAGAATTTTGGGCTTCTGCTCCACCTCCCCCCTCCCCGAGGATGAAACCAAAGCCAAGAAAAGCCCCCCAAAATTCCCTCCCGTTTCCCTCATTCCGGATTTTCCCCCCTCAAAAAAGGGAATTTCCAGTTTCCTGCGGTTTTTGTTTATCGTTTCATCCCCGAGAAATTAAATTCCCCATTTTCTCTTCCTAATATTCCTGGTCATATGTATTCCTAATTATATCAGGTTATATTCCTGATTTTCCTGGTCAGTACTTGTCATTTCCCTTTGTTTTCCATTCGTAACGTTCCCAATTTACCGGGTTTTCCAAAATAATGTTCCTAACTCTGTGAAACCATAGCACTAATTAATAAAACAACCTCCCCCAGAAATGTTAATTAAAGCTGTCCATACCCAGCAGCGCCGTGAGTCGTCCTGTGGGATGAGGGAAAACAGGGATTAATGCAGGAAAAGCGACTGAACCGACCCAAAGTTGAGGGGTTTGAGCCCAAAATCATCAAGTGAGGTGGAGGAGGAGGAGGAGCAGGACTCACGGATTTCAGCGGCGAGTTTGGCTGTGGAGGAAAAAATGAAAATTTTTTGGGGTATTTGGGATTTTTCTGCATGGGAAATGCCCAGATTTGGGTGAAATTTGGGGGAAAATTGACTAATTTCCTGTTTTTCCCCAGGACGGGATCGAGGAGGACCCGCCTGCCCCAAAACGAGGGGGTTTTACCCCAAAACCAGCAGGGAAATGGCACTCACTGATTTTCCGGTCACGTTCCTCTGGGAGGAAGAGGAGGAAAGGGGGAGAAAAGCAGGAAAATGAGAATTATGAAACAATTCCTTGGTTTCCGTGACGGTTCCGTGGCGGTCCCAGAGCGCCTGGACCAGGAATGGGGATATTTCCCCCCAAAATTTCCTTTAAAATGAGGATTTTGTGTAGAAATCATCCGGGGGGGGGCAGTTGGACTAACTGAGTTTGGCGTTGGATTCACCTGAAAAACAGGAAAGAGAATAAAAACCAACCCCAACTCACCCCAAATCCTGGGATATAAAAAACACCAAAAAATCCCAAAGGGGCTCCTCCCACCCCGGAACCTCCAATCTGAGGGAATTTTTATTCCACAGAAGAAAATACAATCTCTCTCTACAATCCTAAAAATTGGGTTTGTTGAGGGAAAAACAGCCCTAAAAGCACCAAAAAAAGGTCTAATTTTAATTTTTTACAACCACGATTTGCATGATTAAGGCCTAAATTTTCCTTTTGAGGCCACAGTTTTAATTTCAGGCCAAAATTCCCATTTAAAACTCAAACTTGGAGGGGGAAGTTTCCATTTGAAGACCCAAACTGTTCATTTTAGGGAGAAATTGATCCTTTAAAAAGCCAAATATTTCATTTTAAGGCCAAATCCTTCATTTTAATCCACTGAACTGCTTACCCAGGTCCGAGGTCAGTTTGCCTGAAAACAAAAACAAAAAAAAGAAAATTCAGATTATTTGGAGCTTTTCCAGGTCTGGATCCATCCCTGGCACTGGATGGGAAAAGGAGTCCCCAAAATCCCAAATTCTTCAACCCCAGAACCTCCCAGGGAACCCAAAATTAACAAAAAAAGGGTTGGGATTCCGTGATGGAAAAGGAAAAGGCACTCACTGATCCTCCTGTCCCGCTCCTCTGGGAAGGGGAGAGAGGGAAAAGGGAAAGAACATCAGTGAAAGGAGGAGAAAAGGGGGAAAAGAGGGAAAAAAAGGGAAAAAAAGGGGGGGAAAGGGGGAAAAAGGGAAAAAATGGGGGAAAAAAGGGAAAAAATGGGGGAAAAAGGGGAAATAAGGGGGGGATAAAGAGGGAATAAGGGTGGAATTAAAGGGGGGGGAAAGGATGGAATTAAGGGGGAAGAGGAGAAAATGGGGAAAATGGGGGAAAAAAGGGGGAAAAGGGGAAAATCCGAGGACTCACCGAGGGTGGCCGTCAGATGCTCTGGGAGGGAAGAGGAGAATGAACCCGGGAATTCCAGGGAATTCCAGGGAATTCCAGGGAATTCCACCCCTCCTGCCCCAAAGTGCCCCTTGTCTGTGGGACAGCGGGGCTGGGGAAGGGAATTCCGGGGTGAAACGACAAGATTTGGGGCAAAACAGGGAGATTTGGAGAGGGATCCAGCCCCGGCACGGGTCAGGAGTCCTGGCTTGGCCCCAGCCCCAGCTTCCCTGGGTTTGGGTAGTTTTAGGGTTAATTACTATTAAAAAATAATATCTCTCCTGTTCATTTTGTTTTATTTTTTTAATCAGGCCAAGGAACGGGAACAAATCCCCAAAAACTGGTTAAAACAGGACACGAAGGGACCTGGGAGAATCCAGACTGGGACTCACCAATTTCGGCTGCGAGTTCACCTGGAAGAGAGAAATTTGGGATAGGGAATTTCCCTGCTGGAAACAAAACCCAACACCCCCCAACTCCTGCAGTTTCAACCCTAAAGTTAAAGGGGAAGGGGAGGAAAAAATGAGTTTAATTTCCTTCTCATCATTCCAGTCAATTACTTTATTCCCAGTATTAGAAAATAATTAGGGAATAATCCGTCCTGGCTGGATTTATTCCATTTGTCCCATATTTATTAATCCTATTTATCAATTTTCCAAGGAGTTTGGGTCTTTTAAAGCCCTTCTTCTTCAGTTCCTTAGATTTTTAATAACAAGACTTCTCTTATTTAGGAGAATTTTGCATGTCAATAATAAATCTTCCATGATTTAGGAGTTTTGGACTCACCATTCTCCGTGTCACATTCCTCTGAAAACAAGGAGAGAAAGAAATTGGAGATTGGAAATTGATAGATTTGGGTATAAATGGGTATTTTTGGCTATGAGTTGATGAATTTGATATCTGGGGATAATTTCTTGCTCCGGGGGCTCATTCCTGGTCTCAAATCCAACTATTTTTACCTTCAGTGGAGCAAATCCCCCCCAAATGACCCCAAAAAACTCCACTTACCCAGCTCAGTGTCACTTTCTTTAGGAGAAAACAAAAAAATTAAATAAAATTTATAAAAAAATTATAAAATGTTTGGCTCCATCAGCAGCTGCTGGGTCGGGGAGAAGGACTCACCAAATTCCTCCGGTAATTTCCCTTAAAATCCAACAAAACTCCATCAAAACCTCTGGAATTGAGGCTTTTCCGGGACAAAGGGGGGAATAAAAAATTCCACTCACGGATTTGTGCATCCCATTCATCTGGAGAAGAGACAAAAAGGGGGTTTAAAGCTGGACTTGGTGATTTCCCTGTTGGAATGATTCCATAATTCCAGGAATTCACCCCCAGTGGCCCCTCCTGCGTGGTTTGGGGTTTTTTTTTTTCAGTTTTCACCCTCAGAATTGTCTTCAAAAAGCATTAATTTGGTTTTTTTCCCCCCGGATTTTGTGATCTCCAAGGCCTTTCCCAACCAAACCCATCCCGTAATTCCATGACTGGGCTGGATCCGGTTTGACTGAACATTCCAGGGGTGGAAATGAGGAGGAAAATCACTCACCCAGAGCTGCATTTTCCCCTGGAAAAGAGGAAAAATGGGACAAACGAGGTCAGTTTGGGGCATTCCCAGAAGAGAAACTCCAGAAATTAATGCCCAGGGAAATTAAATGTGGATATTCTGGGATGAGCCCAACTGGGGGAAGGCCAAGAACACCAAAAGAGGGAATTTGGGTGCGGAAATCTGGGAAAATCCTCCTCAGAGTGAGGAGAGGGGGCCTGGGGCACCCTCGGGAACCCAAGGCCGGGATTTTGGGGCCAAAGGAGCTGGAATTTGGCACCTGATCCTCAAAAAAAAAAGTCCATTTCCACCCACCCGGCTCCATCACGGCGCTGCTCCCAGCCGGGATCGGCTCCGGGCGGCCTGGGGGGAAAAAGGGAAGGATTGGGTCAGTGGGGGGCATTTCCAGGAAAACGTGGGAATTCCGGGAATATTCCAGCCCAGGGGAGGGACAGCAGGGAAGGAGTTTTCCTGGTTTTCCACGATTTCCCAGGTTCCAGGCTGGGAATTTCCCGTTCCCGTAGAGGTTTTGGGACGAGGCGTGACAAACCCACCACCCCTGTCCCATCCCGAAGCTCAGATTAACCAAAATTAGGGATTTGATGGAGGAAGGGATGCAGATTTTGTGTCCTTATGGACATCCTGGAAAGGGCAGGAATTCCACAAGGGAATTTCCCTTCCCAAGCCACTCCTGTGGGTGGAACAATGATGCAAATGCCGTTTTCGTGCCCATTTTTGTGCTCATGATCCCCAAGGAGCTGAATTCCCAGAAGGGGAAATCTGAGAGTGCTGTTTTATCAATATAAACAGAGAAACACCGGGATAAAAACAGGGATTTAGGGAGAAGCAGAGACACGGAGCGAGGGAGGCAGCACCAGCTCTTCCCCTGCTGAATTATTAATCAATTAGCAATATTAACATCTAATTGCAAATTAGGGAATCACCAGGAGACATTCTACGAACGCTTCTCCTGTTTCTCGGGATCCTCGGGCAGTAAAACAGGGATAATAAATAGAATATAATAAATAGACAATAAATAAATGAATATAAAAATAAAAAT
>VYXD01003215.1:70105-82103 GCA_013397195.1 Hylia prasina
TTCCCACCACCAAAAGATGGCTGGGGACACGCTCAGAGCTCTTCCCTCTGTGTGAGCCTCCCAGCCCTCTCCCTGCCTGGCGCCAGGGCCTCACTGCTGTCGTGGTGGATGTTGCTGGCGGCCCTGATGGCCGATTTCATGGCCGTGTCGATCCAGGCATGGGGCTGCGCCGTGTGCTCCCCAGCAAAGTGCACCCGGCCCTCGTGAGCAAACAGGGCCTGCGAGAAATCCACAAACTGGTACGGGGTGAAAGCAGCAAAAGCCCCCAGGGAGTGTTGGTCCAGCTGCCACTTCTGGATCACATGATGGTCACAGGTGTACTGCAGGTACTCCTTGCTCACCTGGTGGATGTCCGCCAGGTCTTGGAGCACCACATCCACGCACTTCTCATCCGTGAGGGGCAGGAAGAACTCGGCATCGTTGTTCCAGGTGTAGGAAGCCAGGATGACGCCCACCCCACTGGAGAAGTTGTGGCTGGGGTAGTAGATGAAACGGGAGGGGCGGTCGGTGATGGAGTACCCTCCACGGATCCCATCCTTCTCCCAGAACTTCTCGGAGCATGCCAGGATTATTTTGGAGGCACTTGCATAGTTGATGGAGCGCAGGGCGTGGGCCTTGGTGGGGGACAGTGGTGGCAGGAACTGGATGTGCCTGGTAGCCTTGGCACTGGAGGTGACAAGGACATAATCTGCAGTGATGATGGTCGGGGCCAGCGTGTCCGGAGCACGGTAGAACACTCGGACTTTGTTGTCCTTCGTCATGATCTTCTCCACAGTGCAGTTGAACTGGATGACGTTGGGCAGCGCCTTATGGAAGGCTCTGGGCAGTTGGTCAAACCCTCCGGTGATTTCATCAAAGCTGGAAGGGAAGTGGGAGGTGTGGGAAGAAGGCTGGGGTTTAGGGAATGTAAACACCTGACCTCTTCTGGAGACACCATGGGAGCCTGGAGGCCCCATTGAGCCGCAAGTGTTCCCTGTTTGGGATCACTCTGATGTTTCCTGTTGTGGGAACAGGGTTGGGCCGAAGGAACAGCACTCACCTCTCATCAGAGAAGACATCAAAGTCCCACAGTGAGGCGAGGAAGGACAGGTAAAACCCCGAGTCCTCATTCAGCAAGTCACCGATCATCTCAACAGCTCCTTGACTCAGCCCCCCAACCTTGATCAAATATTCCTGGAGATCTCAGGAGAAGAAACACAGCCTGAGGTTGTTACCCCAGTTAGGGCTCCACTGGCCCCTTTCTCCGCGTTCTTTAAGTAGAAGGGATCATTTATTAGGGAAAAGCATCCAAAGGGTGACAGAGGATGGCATTAGAGTGACACAGACAGACCCTTCTCAAAGCAGAGAGACAGGTTAATTATCAAGAGCTGGGATTAAATTTGCCTTCGAGTCTAAGCCCATTACCTTGGTGGAGAAGGAGTCATGTTGAGCCAGATACTTCCTGCAATCAGTGGTCTGGAACTTCTTAAAAGCCTGGAGAAGAAACATTGATATTTTCACTGGAAAAAGATCCATTTCCCAAAGTGCTGCCCAAAATTCTCTCAGGATATCAGGGTTTGGTAACCCCTGAAGTTTCTGCACATCAAGTTTCAGGTAGCTGTGCCTTGGTGTGGCATTTTCTGCTCATCCAAGTCCCGGTGGACTCCTTCCAAAGGATTTCTTGTGGACAAAGAGGGGTTTTGCAACCACCTGTCCTTGTTTCTGAATGAACCTCTCTGCTTCTCACTCCAAAAGGACCCTGTTCTTCCCCAGCTTAGGGCTGAGTCTTCCCCAGGTCATGGCCAACTCTTCTCCAGATCCCAGCTGAGTCTTCCCCAACTCACAGACAAGTCTTCCCCAACTCATCGTTCAGGTGAAGGGACACCACAGGAAAATCTTGTACCTTGTCCAGCACCTCCCGGTACAGTTGGACAGAGCTCTTGCCCCTCTCCGATGGCTTCACGGTGTAATTCAGGATGTTGGGGTTCCTGTTCACCTCCTCAGCCCTGACCCGAGCACCCTTCAGGAAGTACCAGGTGTTGTTGTCTCTCTGGATGAAGGGATTCAGCTTCAGGTTGAACTGGTGGATGAATTCACGGACAAGCCTGGAAAAAGGGCAGAGTGATGGTGCCAAGAGCCAACAACCAACCCCCCGGCTCTGACAACAAAGCATTCTGTCCCCTTGGCACATGTGCTGATCCTCGGGGAAGCGATGGGGGTGATTCGCTCCCCAAATCGTGCTGGTCCCTCACCTGACCACAGGGGTGGGCATGCCCTCACCTGTGCTTGCCTGGCAGGCGCATGGGTCCCAGCTCCACGTACCAGTCCTGTCCCTCAGGGCGGTATGTCCGGATCCGGCCCCCAACCCAGCCGCTCCTTTCCAGAATGGTAACCTAAAAAAATTTGGTTAAAAAGATTGGAAGTGTTTGGGAAATTGGTCGTTTGAAGTGCAACATTCCCAAAACAAGGTCCGGAGGGTGGGACAGATCCCCTTGAGATGGCAAATGAAGCACTTGTTGATCCAAACCCTTCTCTGTTGGCCAAGACACCTCTGCCTATGGGGCAGTTTCTCATTTCCCAGCTCCTGGGTTGCATTTGGACACCAGCTCTAGTGAGATTTTCATGGTGATTCAGGATCAAACAGGGCTTTGAAAGCAGCACCCATCTGTTCCTTCATGCCTTGCAAATCCTCTTTGAGACTCACAGGTGCCTTGGGATGGTTTGGAAACCCCTGGCATTTCTGCTGCCCTAAAGACAGAATCCAAAGGGTTTGTTTGATCGGCAGGAACCAATGTCAGGGGAAATTACTGGAGACAAATCTTCCCTTCCCTTCCTTCTTCCACCACTGTGGTTGACCCACTGCATTTCCTTTTCCCTCACCAGCCTGGAAGACCATTAGAGGAGGGAAACAAGCCCAGGAGAGTCTTGTGGAATTCCTCACCTGGTGCCCAGCGTCCCGGAGCAGCTTGGCTGCCGTCAGCCCGCCAATCCCCGCGCCCACCACGACCACACGTGCCGGGTGAGCCGTGGGCTCCAGCCCATCCTGGACAATCCCCAGCAGCTCCTCGTAGTCCTGGTCACGGAGACAATACTCGGGGAAGCACGGGAACCGCTTGGCACTCAGGAGACCCACGAGCAGGAGGATTTGGAAGAGCACTGGGGAGAGAAGAGAAGAGAAGAGAAGAGAAGAGAAGAGAAGAGAAGAGAAGAGAAGAGAAGAGAAGAGAAGAGAAGAGAAGAGAAGAGAAGAGAAGAGGGAATAATGTGGCGCTGGCACTCAAGGTCATTCCTGATGGCACAGACTGGGTGCAAGGGTGTTGGTATCCAAGACCTAAAAAGAGGAACTGGGGTGGTTGGGAAATCCCTGGCACCCACAGGTCCATCATGGAAGGTGTCCAGAGATGTCAGTGACGGTGATTTTTTAAGAGAAATCAACCCATAGATGATTTTTTAGTTCTCCATATTCATGTTCTGCTTGTACAGCTGCTGTGGTGAGTTCCCAAAATGACTTTGACCTCCTTAGAATAAGCTCCAAAGCTTCCAAGAACAGTAATTAGTTTAATTCATGCACAAAGAATGGAGGCACCTCATTGTCCCCAGTGACCTTTCCCATACCTGGGTAATTCTGGATGTTTTTATGTGAAGGGTGGAGGGAAAAGACAGGATTGGGCAGATGGATCTGATGAAGACTTGCACAGACAGGAGAGATAAAATTTCACAGAAAGATGGATGAATTAGAGGGATGAAGAGAGATGGGATTTATCTTCTTTAAAATTCCCTAATAAAAATTTTTCTACTTAATTTTAGAGGAGAATTTTACTCTCCTTTAAATTTCCCTCTTCTAAAATTCCCTCCTTTAAAATCCCCTCTTTTCAAAAATCCCTTCCAATTTAAAATTATCTCTTTTAAAAATTACTGTGTCTTTGAGATACCCACAGGGAGCAGCAAACAGACCCAAAATGACAATTTCCACCAGAACAGACACAACATTATTGAACATTTTCACAGCGAAAGAAAATTTGGGCTGAGAACCACACTCCATGCTGTTCCCCACCCCTCCTCAGGATTTTCCTAGTTTTGGTTTCTGTTTTTCAAAATAACTAAAGAGCAATTTTCATTTTCTTTTCCTTCTCCTGAGTGCTGCCAATTTTCTTACAGGGAAAAACAAAAAGCTTTGGAAACGCTACTTTGGTTAATTCTCACTGCTGGAAAACCCCTGGCAATTGTCTTTTTTTTTTTTTTNCCCCAGATCTGCAACAGATCTGGGGTGGATCTGCCACTAATCCACCTCAGAGACTTTATCATCCAACACCTGAGGCAGGTGTTTCAACAGCCCCTTGAGCTGATCTATGAGTGTAAAAAGTATTTAGGAAGAATCTGCTCCAGTTGTCCTGTTAACAACGCGATAAGGTTGGATTGACTTGCCCTGATCACAGAATCATCATGGTTGAATTGGGAAAAACCTATGGACCATTTGGGAGATCCTGTTTGGAAGTCAGAGCAAATACCCTGGGACGAGCTCTTGAAGGTTTCAGCTGGGTCTCCACCTTCCATCAGGTGTTTTTTGGGAAGATGTGGAGAATGGAGGCATCCTCTGGGATGGTCCTCAGAGACTCCAAGCTCGTGCCTGTGTTTCCTGAAAAACCAGGATCATCCCACGTCCCAGATTTGAAGAGAAGTCTCCGCCTGCCCACGGTGTCCAGAGCCCCGGGTAACCATGGAATAATCCAGCTGGAAAAAGGGAGGTTGGTAGCTGTGCTCTTGGGAGGTGGCAAAGGGATGGAACCAGATGGAAACAAAACACCAAACCCAGACACCAAAGATGAAAGAAAACCAGGAAAAAACCCCACGGAGAGCTCAGGATTGTGGGGAGGAGTCACTCACCAGTCCCAGTCATTGCTCCAGGAGGAAGATGAATCCTCTGCTGAGACTGGAATTCATTTTATACTCTGCCTTACGGGTAAAAAAAAAAGGAACCTGGTGCTTCCAAAAAAACCTCTGCCAATCAGTGCAACCCAGAAGGGAGTGAAGTGGGATTTGTCATGAGAAGGGGAACCAGTAATTGAGCAGAGTCAGTTCCTCTGGTGGTGTTTTTTTTCCCCCCTTTACTCACTGGACTAAAGCCACCAGTCCACTGCATGTTTTGGGATGTCCCATGTTTGCCCCAACATGGTGACCGCACCCTGCCCCACCAAAGGCAGTAATTTCCCAGAAGGAGACAATGGGGTTAGGGTTTTTTCCTGGTATTGCACAAAGCCCGCTGAAATCTAAATAACCATCATGGGGATCCTTCTGAACCCTGGGGAGATCTTGAGCTAGCATTCAAAATATAATTTCAGGGATGAAAATGAGCATTTCCAGGGAAAATTCATCTACTGGATGCTCTTGGGTGTTGACAATTTTGGCTTGACCTTACCTTTATTAGAACAGAGGGGATGAAGAATTGTTTGGGTGGGAAGTAGACCTTAAAGATCATCCAGAACTTCACTGAAATGGCAAAAATTGGGTATTTTTCTAGAACTGATACAAGCATTTTTTCCAGAATGAAGACCTTGGACTTGCCAAAGCATCAAAAACTCATCTGAGGAACCATCTCTTTGTTCTTGGACAGAGAGCTCAAGCCTCCTGCTCAGAGCTAACACCCTCACCAGACTTTATCCTGTTCAATCACCACAAAACTGTGGGGTTTCACTAAATATGATCATAAAATATCTCAGGATGGAAGAACATTCGGTCCAACAAAATTTAGGTAGAATTTTGGAGATTCATGTCAAGGGTTTTTGTGGATTGCATTTATGGAATCTCCTGGTTTAAATGGAATCGTGATATGGAAATTGGAGGCTTGTGGTGCTGTGTTAAAGGGATCTCCTCAGGAAAAGCCATGATGTGGGTTTTGCCCAGAATTTTGCTTTTTGGTGGAGGGTGGGGGTGTTTTTGTGGTTCCTGCAGGGTTCCTGGTTGTCACATAACCATACTCATAAACATAAACATATAAATCATAAACACAAGCATAACATAATCATAAACATAACACAACCATAAACATAATGTTACATAAAAATGTAACATAATGTAACCACGATCCTGGTTTAAAGGTAAACCAGCAGGGGAGATTAACCCCACACAAATACCTTGTGAGAGATTTTAAGTCATAGATACAATTTAATAGAAAAATTAAAATAAATGCAATGAATACAAAAAAATTGCCTAAAACTACCAAGTCAGTAGAGCCTGGCCCCTGTGAGTCAGGGTGGTGGTCACAGTCTGATTAAGGAGTAGTTTCAGTGCAGTTGAAGTGATGGTTGCAGTCCTAACTGGTGGCCCTGTGGAACTTCTGGCCCCCCTCTGGATCCATCCAGTGGTGTTGGTGGATCCCAAGTTCTCGGATCTGGAGATTTTATGTGGTCAGATTCAGGGGGTACATCCCCCAGAGTGGGGAGTTTCACAATGGAATGATGCAATCCTATGAATGATAGGATGTCTTGGGGGCCCTTGATGTTTCTTGCAGCTGTGAGTTCATGACAGCAGGGATGATTCCTTCCAAATGGGTGTCACTGTGCTGTCTTGGTTAAAAATGGATGACAAATGCCTTTGGAAAGTTTCCTTCTAAGAGAAACAAAACGACTGAAGGTTTTTCTTGATTTTGTTTTCATCTTTGGAGCATGTCTCCGTTTAAGAAAATCCACCAGTTGGATTGGAAAAAGGTAAAAGTATCATTTTGGAGGGGGGAAAAACCCCCTTGGTTTGGGTCTGGTTTTATGTTTTATGATCTCTGGTTTGCTGGTCATTCCCCTGTGGGGTGTCAATGCTGAACTTCCAAAACCACACATTTTCTCCATATGGAATAACAAATCCTGAGGGATTTGGGAATTGCACAATGAAACTGACACAAATACACATTCCCACGAACAGCAGAGAGTTTGCAGGGAAGGCAGATGGTTTCACATTGTCCTGATTAATGCCACCTGGATTAATGCATGTCCCAACAGGTTGCTTTGTGATCAACCTCAATGACGGGGATTTACTTTCTGGGCATCAACAATCCACCTGTTGCAAAAGTTGTCCCTCCCATCTTCCTGCTGCCATCAGTTGATTTCCTGAAGGTTACAGGAAGGTGAGTTCCTGCCTGACACCAGTTGCATCACAAGGCAGGGAATCAGAGGGTGGGAGAAGGGATGGTTATTTCTTTCCAAATTGCTGTTTTCTGATTTTAAGGTTGACTTTTCTTAATGGAAGGAGTGGAAAAGAAGTGGGATTTCATTCCACACGCTGTGTGGGACATCATGCATGTGTTGGAGAGTACTTGGAATGGAGGAGGGTGTCCACCTGGGAGCGTTTCCCTGTGGAGATGAAAAAAGACCGCGTATGTAAAGCACAGGGAGGGAAAAACCCGTGTGGATTTATTAATGAGGTAATTAGCCTTAATGAGTCTCTGGGCCGGCAGGCACAGCTTAGAGAGGTGCAGGCAGGTCCTGTTGAGGAAAGAAGCCATTTCAAAGCATTTTCTTGTCATTCACTTCCTGCTTGCCCAGAGGATTTCCAGTCTACACCTCTTGCATGGACTTGTGCAACTCCAAGGCCAAACTTTTGGGATTGGGGAAATAATTCAAGAACTGAATGCGCCAGGAGGAGTTCCTTGGATGAAACTGTCCAAAACTGGGGTTCTCCTCATGGGAAGGATGTGGAGCTCATGGAGGAAGTCCAGAGGAGTCCATGGAGACACTCGCAGACTGAGGAAGTTGGGGTTCTCTTGGAGAACAGAAGGGGTTCCTTATTGGGGTGATCTTACTCGGGTTTCCAGTGTTTGAAGGGAGTGGATACAACAGGGACTAATTTTTTTATCAGGGATAGGAAAAGAACAAAAGACAGAAAAATATATTAAAAAATTAGTTTTAAGGAAAAATGTGTGACAAGTGGGATGTGAACCCATGCTTCCATTTGGAGACCAGAAGTCATACAGCAGGGATAGCAGGGCCTTGAATCTGGTGCCTTAGGCCACTCAGCCATCCTGACACTACCAGGCTCCTTTTTCACCCTCCTCACTCTCAAGAATCTATCTTCCCAGCACTTGGGCTTCCCTTCTTCCTTTGCAGCTACACCACCCCTACCCCCGCCCCCTGCCAGTCCCAATTTTATTTCATTTTTCCAGCAATAAACCTCTTCCCAAGCTGTTTTCTACTCCAAAGTGGTGTGGGGTGATGTGATGGGAAGAACAATTCTGGAGCTGCCTGCCCCTGTAAGTTCTCCCTGGTGGCTGCTGGGGTCCCTGGTCGCTTTTGGGGACCCTGAGGAATCGAGGGTTCCTCTTGCCCCAGCCTGGGGGTCTAGGGGCATTTATCCCACCACTTTTATTCATGGGGTTGTTGTAAGCAGCTCACCTTGACTTTTGAGGGGAGAAAAACCACTTATTTTCACTGGAAAATACCATCAGGGCTACTTTTCCAGGTGGAAAACACGAATTTCTTCCCGCCTGCTGCTGATTGGGAAGCAGCAGCGTCCCCTCTCTCACCTGGGGGGGATCCCAGCGGAAGCCTTCCACATTCCCAACACTCGATCCATCCCTGCTCCTGCTATTCCCAACCTCCCTGGCAGAGTTTCCAGCAGGGTCCCTAAACCCTCTTAAGTACCAGCCGGGGGGACAACGCGGGTGACAGGGCAGGGGCATGGGGCGGGGGGAGGCGGCGGTCCCGCCCGCTCCCACGGTCCCCAAGGGTCTGCCGTCGGGGTACCTCTAGAGGGCTCTGGCTAAGCGGAGCCGCTGCTCGGCCTCTCCTCCCTCTCCCGGATACCGGCTTGGGCTTCCGGAGCGGAGCCGTGCTCGGCATCGCCTCCATTGTGTCCTGCCGGGGGAGGTTTTGTGGGCCCGGGGGTGCGAGGGGGGCTCCGGACATCGCCCCCTCCCTGCGTGAGGAACCTCAGCGTGGGAACGGAGGACACTTCTCCTAAGGAACAGCCTTGCGGAAGCAGCTCCGGGCTCGGCCGGCCTAGGAGCCGGGGACGGCAGGTAACGGGGCGAAAGAGGAGCTGGGCTGTGGTTCGGCTCCCAGCGGGGCTGGAGACGGCAGGGGGGGACGTTCCCGGCGGCAGCATCTCCTTTGGGAGAGGACAAGGGATAGCAGGATGGAGAGGGAGCCCTGGGCTCCGCAAGGATGGGAATGCTCCTAGGATTCAGCCGCCAGGGCCCCATGGCTGATTCCCGGTGGGACGGGGAGTGAGGGAACCGAGGGGCAGAGATTGCTGTGGGATGGGGTCTGACGGAAAGGCGGGGGGAGAAAGCAGGGACTCTCCTGCCCTGCTGTCCCCGCGTTGCTCTGGGGATGCTCAGGATTAGTCCTGGATGTGAAAACCCGACATTCTTCGAAGTGACCGTAGGAAAAACACCAAATCTCGAGCAGGAAGCGCTGTGGGGGGAAATCCTTGATTTCAAGGGATTTCTCCTCCCTGCAGGGGATTTTGGGGAGCCCGGAGGGAGGAATCTGCTTTGCTCCCTCCTGCCATGGAGCCGTGGGTGCTGCTGGATCCGCGGCAGAAGGCCCTGTACCTTGACGTGATGCACGAGAGCTACGAGACCCTCATGTCCCTGGGTAAGGACATCCCAGAAATCTCTCTTTCCTTATATATCCCCCTATCCTTTCCTTGCTCCAAGCAAAGCAGTTTGAGAAGAGGGGTGGAGGGATCTGGGCAAGCTTCCCAGGGATTTTCCCCAAGCCCCAGTCCTCTCCTTAATTCTTTCTCTTTAGGAAAATGTTATTGATCTCTCCTAATCTAAACTGAAAATTCTGGCACTGGACTGCCCTTGGCATCTCCACATTTCCAGTTCAAACTGGGATCAGGTCCCTGTTGTATCCCTCTTCCTTCTCTCTGGGAGAACAAGATTTTTAAGAGGAATGCTGTTGTTGCTCCATTGTTTTAAATCTCAGCCCAGCTCCAATCAGGGCCATGCCCTCCCCTTTCCCTGCTGTTTCTCAGAGGCTCAGGGGATGGGGAGTGAAAAGGTGAAATTTTTCAGGAGAATCCTGTTGCTACTCCATTATTTTAAGTCTTGCTCCTCACACTTTCACCTTTTCCTGCTTATCCCCTTTCCCAGCAGCTCAGGGGCTGGTGAGTGAAAAAGCAGTGGAGAACGGCGCATCGGAGAGCAGTGCTGGGCTCGGACCACACTCATCCCACAGCCTGGAGCGGGAGAAGCCCCTCGGCTCCGACAGGCGCAAAGCGAAGCGCCCGGACAAAGCTGTGCTTCCTGGGAGCCCCAAACCCACCATGGTCCCCAAACTCGTCTGTGTCAAACCCCTGCGTGGAAAAGGACCAGCCCGGGAGCGGCCATTTGGCTGCGCCGACTGCGGGAAGAGCTTCCCTTGGCCGTCGCACCTGGAGCGGCACCGGCGTGTCCACACGGGCGAGCGGCCCTTCGGCTGCCCTGAGTGCGGTGAGACCTACAGCCAGAGCTCACACCTGCTGCAGCACCGCCGCACCCATGCCAGTGACCGCCCGCACAAGTGCGGCGACTGCGGGAAGCGCTTTGCTGTGGCGGCCGAGCTGGCGGCCCACGGCCGTGGCCACGCCGCCGACAAACCCCACAAGTGTGGGGACTGTGGGAAGGGCTTTGTGTGGGCGTCGCACCTGGAGCGGCATCGCCGTGTCCACACTGGTGAGAAGCCCTTCGAGTGCACCGAGTGCGGTGAGGCTTTCAGCCAGAGCTCGCACCTCGCCAAGCACCGCCGCAGCCACACAGGCGAGCGGCCGCACCGCTGCCCGGCCTGTGGGAAGACCTTCTGCCAGAGCTCTGACCTGGCACGGCACCGCCGCATGCACCTGGGCAGGAAGCCCCTGCGCTGCGGGGACTGTGGGAAGCTGTTCCGGGCGGGGCCAGCCCTGGCGCGACACCAGCGCTGCCATCACCGGGAGCACATGCACCGCTGCCCTGACTGTGGGAAGGGCTTTGTGTGGGCATCTCACCTGGAGCGGCACCGGCGCGTCCACACAGGCGAGCGGCCCTTCCCCTGCAGCAGCTGCGGCGAGCGCTTCACCCAGAAGGCTCATCTCCTGCAGCACCACAAGACCCACTCACCAGAGAGGCCCTACAAGTGTGGTGACTGCGGAAAGCGCTTTGGGGAAGCCCCCCCGTTCCTGGTGCACCAGCGTGGCCATGCTGTGCACAAGAGCTACACCTGCGGTGACTGCGGGAAGAGCTTTGCCTGGGCGTCCCACCTGGAGCGGCACCGCCGCGTTCACACCGGTGAGAAGCCCTTCAAGTGCCCTGAGTGCGGCGAGGCTTTCAGCCAGGGCTCGCACCTTGCCAAACACCGCCGTAGCCACCTCCCCAGCGCCGTGGTTCCATCGTCCCTTGCCAGGACACGGCTTGATGGGGACATGCCTGGAGCTCCCAGCAGTGAGGACCCCTAAGGACTAAGACCCCCCTCGGTGTGATGGGTGTGGGGTGTGCCGAGGGAAGAGCTTCAGGTGGGTGTCACACTTGGAGCGGCACCGCTGCATGCACACTGGGGAGAAGCCGTTCTGCTGCGGGGAGTGCAGGCGTGGCTTCGCAGTGAGCTCCCACCTGGAGCAGCACCGGCGAGTGCACACGGGTGAGCAACCCTTCTGCTGCGGCGACTTGGGATTTTTTTATCATTTTCCCCCTTCCGTGGGACTGGAGAGAGGAAAATCCAGGACCCTGAGGGGTGGATGGAGGAGGGAAGGACGGGGGTGGGGAAAAACAAGCCATTTTTCTGCCTTTTTTTCCAAACCCCAACACGAATCTCCCTGTTACCTGCAGGTCCGGCTCGGGAGGTGCCATCGGCAAAGCCCTCCGCCCATTTATTTTTCCCAAAAATGCCCCTTTTTCCCCCCAAAAAGTGGGGATGTGCACGTGGGGAGCAGATGAGCCCGGGCCATCCAATATCCTAAGCGATAAGAGTTTAAAAAAGGAAGGAGGGGAAGAAGGAATTTGGCGGGGGGGGCGGGTTGGGAAAGGAGCCGGGAGGAGGGAGAAAAGGGCTGTGGACAATGCCAGGGCCCTCTG
>VYXD01003215.1:84677-96567 GCA_013397195.1 Hylia prasina
GTACAGTAAAGGCCCCTCCAGGCTCTATGGATCTGACGGGGGATCCCCTGCCCAACTGGTCGCTGCTCCCAGGATTCGGGGCGCAGAAGGACTTGAATCACCCCAAAACAGGGACACCCCGAGGTAGAGTGCAAGTAAGCATGGGGTGTTCCCGGTGCGAGATTGAACGGTGCGGCGGTGTGATCGTGCAAAATCCCACCAGCCCCCTGAAATGCACCGCTCCCCCTTCGCAGGGCAGGACCGAGCTGGACCCTGGGAACGGGGTGGGTCAGGGGGTTATTTTTCCCACCGGCCCGATCCAGGCTGGAAGTGGCGCAGGACTCCCCCAGGAGCTGCCTGTCCCCTCCCAACCCGAGGGTGCTTGGGGAGTGACGCAGAGCGAAAACGGCGGCCACCCCGGCGGGGCTGGGGCTCCCCCATGTCGCGGTATGGGGCGCATCGTGATCACAGTGGGGATTAATTTGTAATTAAGAGCCAAGGGCTTGATGTGGGCGGCCAGGCTTCGCTATTCCCGGCCCGGGAGAACCGGCTCCAGAGGGATCCAAGATGCCGGACGGAGCCGATGTCGCTGCACACTGGCAGCGGAGGAGGGTGGCACCAGCACGATCCCGAGGGATCAGGGAAGGGGGTTGTGGGATCATAAACCACCACATATTAATTATTGTGGTTATTAAATCCTTTTAGAGGAGATTTTGTCCCAGAACTGCCATGGTTCCTCTTCTGGGGACACTGGGGCTGTCCCCCCCGCCTGAAATCCGGGATTTTGCCCTTTTTTTCAGGACACAAACGTCTTTAGGCAAATGCAGGTTGTCGCTCCCTTAGGATTTTTTTCCCCTTCGTTAACCCAGTTTTACGTGTGCTTAGTAATTGGTTGTTGCTGAGCTGCTCCCATCTCTTTTTTTTTCTCGATACTTGCTTTAATCTCATGGATAAATTCCAAAGGCAGTAACTTCTGGCTCTTAACAGTCAAAATCCTTGTATTTTGGGTTTTAGTTATAAAATAAGTGGATTTATTTGCTCCGAAGGCCAGCTGCTGTTTGCAGGGTATTGCTGGGGCTTTTCTACCCTCCATGAAGGTCAAACTACTTAAATAAGGATGAGTTTAATGAAGAATTAATTATTAATTTAATGAGCAGTTTGGAGGCAGCAGTTCCTCCTCTTGGGAGGGGGGTCCACCCCAATTTTGGGGCACCTTGAGGAGGGGGAATGTGGGAGGCGATCCTGGGAGGAGAACTGGCATGGGACCAGGGCGTTTGTTTCCTCACGGGCAGATAAAATTAATTGCCTTCTGTTTTTTCAACTTGTGGGCTGGTTGGGGTGAATGTTGGTGGTTTTGGCACAGCCCGAGGTCAGGGTTAAGGACAACAGGGCAGCTGCTGGTTCCAGCAACAAAAAAACCCAGATTGGGTGGATTTGGCCATTTTAGCAGCAACAGCCCTTCCCTCCTGAACACCCAAGGGAAGAATTCCCAACGGATTGTGTTGTTCTGCTTCCAGGAGGTGCCCCAGGAGCACCTGAGCTCCCTGAGGAAAGGGCGTGAAGAGGCCAAGGCTGAGCGGGAGCGGCAGAGTGAGGAGCTGCTGGTGAGTTCTGGGGGTGCGGGAGCTCACATCCAGGAGAGTTCAGTCTCACCTGGGGATTTCCTGGCTGTGGGAATTTGGTCCCACCTGGGGGGGCTCCCCTTCTCCATGGGAATCCCAGCCCCCAGAGATTGTCTCACTTGGAGGTGAGTCCCTAAGCTCCCTCGCTACATGGATCTGCCCTCACGGGGATCTTTCCTGTGGAATTGCAGAAGCAGACTGAGGTGGAGCGGCAGAAGATTGTGGCTGAGTGCAAGGAGCTGCGGGCATTCCTGGAGGAGAAGGAGCAGCTCCTGCTGTCCCGGCTGGAAGAGCTGGAGAGGGACATTGGGCGTCGGAGGGATGAGAGCGTGGCCCGGCTGGCTGAGGACATTGCCCAGCTGGACAAGCTCCTGGCAGAGCAGGGCGGGGACAGTGGGACAGGGAACACATCTGGCGAGGTGGGACTCTGTTATGTGTCTCCATGGAAAAAATTATGCTTATGGACATTTTTGCTGTATTGGGCAAAAATATCCTAATTATGGGGACAAAACCTATTTTTGGGGACAAAAAAGCCCTGATTATGGGGTGAAAAAAGGAGAAAAAGGTTCCATTTATATGGGCAAGAATTTCACTTTATGGGTCAAAATATTTCCATTCATTGGGGAAAAAAATCCTATTAATGAGGTGAGAAATTCCATTTATGGAAACAAAAATATCTTTATGGGGGCAAAAGTCCCTTCATGGGATCCTCCCAGTTTTTGGGGAGGATTTTGAGATAGGAGAAATGCTGACCTAACAAATTCCTTGGGTTTTCTTCCCCTTCCAGGGTGTCATCCCAGCTGGCAGCAGGTGAGTGAACTGGGTGAATTTGGAGGCTCTGGCTGTAGGTGGAGCTGGTATTCCAATCCTTCCCAGGGGGAATTCCCTGATTTTCGGTCCTTGACTCGCATGTCTCTGCAGCCTGGAGAGCTGGATGTTCCTCAAGCCTGAGCCTGGCTTTTCCGAGCTGGAGAAGAAGCTGAAGAGCTTTTCCCAGAAGAGTGCGGTACTGAAGGAAGTGCTGCTGGAATTCAAGGGTGAGCCTGACAAGAGCCTTCCTGGAAGAAAACACTGCTTCCCAGCCAGGATCCCACGTGGAAGTCCACCAAAATCAGGGCTGGGACGGAGCTGGGCTCTTGTTCCACCCCCTGGGCTGGCTGGGAGAGCTCCGGGTTATTTGAGCATTGGCTCATCCCCAGGGTAAAGGTGGAAAAGTGGTGATTTCCCTGGGATTTGAATGTGGAAGTGTGGAGTAGGAATCATTCCCATGGCTTGGGCAGTTCTGGGGGCTCCAAGGGCTCAATTCCTTCCTTGTCTTTCCACAGAAAACCTGCGCTTTGAGCTGGAGAATGACACAGGTGAGGCCATTGAGATTGGGATACAACCTCCTGTTTCCAGGGGTGTGCGTGGAATTGGCTGGGAGCTGGGGCTGTGACTTCCCTTTTCCAAGAGATGATGTGGGAGTTTGCTGGGATTGGGGGTTATGGGGGCTCTAAGCCCCTTTTTCTAAGAGTTAAGGTTGGACTTAGGTTCTGTGTAACCCACTGGGCTTGAGTTCTGTGTGGGCTCTTCAAGTTGCTACATGTGGCTCACCCTGGGTCCTTCCCCTCTGGTTTGAGACACAGCCAATGGATCAGTCCCCACACAGGTGAGATAATGATCCCAGAGGTGACTCACCTGTGTTGTCCCCATTGAGTTTGAGACAAAGAGGATGGCTCAGTCTCCAGACAGGTGGTGGAACGGTCCCACAAATAACTCACCTGTGTTGTTCCCAGTGAGTCTGGGACACAAACCATGGCTCAATCTCACCACAATTCCCAGGTGACTGACCTCTGTCCTCCCTGGTGGGTTTGGGACACAGCCACCGAGTCAAGCCTGCCAATCCCACAGGTAACTCCTCCCCTTTTTCCCTCCAGGTGAGCTATCCCTGGACCCCGACACGGCCAACCCCTACCTGGTGCTGTCGGAGGACAAGCGGAGCGTGCGGCTCCGCGGGGCCCCCCAGGAGCTGCCGGCACATCCCAAACGCTTCGACTATGCCTTCTGCGTCCTGGCCTCCGAGGGCTTCTCTGCTGGCCGCCACTACTGGGAGGTAGAGGTGGGAGATGGCGAGAGCTGGGTGCTGGGCGCTGCCCGCGAGTCCGTGCGCCGCAAGGAGAAGGTCGACTTCGCCCCTGAGGAGGGGATTTGGGCGGTGGGGCTCAACTGGAAGGGCAAAAATTGGGATCAGTACCAGGCATTCACTTCTCCTGAGACGCCGCTGTCTCTTTGTGAGCGGCCACGCAAGATTGGGGTGTACCTGGACTATGAGGGCGGGTGGGTGGCGTTTTACAACGCTGACAACATGGCTCCCATCTTCACCTTCACTGCCGCCTTCTCTGAGAGGATCTTCCCGTTTTTCTGGCTCTTCTATGTGGGTTCGTCGCTGTCCCTCTGCAACTGAGCCCACCCCGCTCACTGGTGTTGTCCCCTCTCCCCTACCATCCTTAGTTTTTCCTTTGCTTCCAAGCAAAACACCCCAAATCCTGCCCTTGGCCATTCAGGGCAGATTTTTTTCCCTGTTGCAGTTCAAAGTTTAGAGTCCTTTTACCCTCAATATCTTCCTCAGGAGGGTGGGTTGGTTGGTTGGTGAGGAGGTGCTACTTGAGCACCTCCTCCCTGTTGCTAGTTAGACACCCCTGTAGGTGATTTTGTGTTTTTTCTTTGGAGTTGGAGCCCCATGGAACAGGGAGAGGCTGATGTCATCCTACTTTAGCCAAAGCTTTGTGTCCCCCCTCCCCCCCCAAAATGCTGTGTGGAGAGGAGTGTCATCCCCCACCCCATTTGGACACCATTGCTTTGGAAGTCATCTTTACCTTACCCATCCCATTCCATTTCCCCCTGGGGGAAAGGGCTGAGCCCATCCTGCTGTTGCTGAGTGACCCCCCTTTCTCCTCTATTGCCCCCCAGTTTCTCTCCCCACTCCCTCCATTGTCCCCCCATTTCCCTCCTCATCCCCCCATCTCCCCCTCACTCCCCCTAAATTCTGAGCTCCTGGGGTGCAGGAATCCCAGCAAGGGGACGTGGAGATTTGGGGTCACCCCAAACCCGGGCCAGGGGCTTTTAGGGGACTGGGGGTCTGTGTTCTAGGTGTGATCTTGCGCTTGCCCGCTCCCCTTGTGCCCTCCTCTCTGCTGCTGTTGTGTCCTTTACCCTGTCACTGTTAGTGGGGAAATAAAAGTTGCTGTGCAAAAATACCCTAAAACCCAATAATTTGTGGGTTTTTGTTGCTGGGGGAGGAGGAAAATCAACTCCTGCTCAGGAGGGAATGAGACAGAGACATGCCCTTGTTCCCAGCCTGCTGGGGTAGAGCATCGAGGGGTTTTGGGGGCACTTGCAAGTCACTAAATGGTCCCAACTTGGAGCTTCCAAGTATCTGTAAGTTCAAATTCTGGTTTAAATCCAAGTTTTAAATGAAAACTAAATAAAGTTTAAAGGAAAAGTTTGAAGCACTGGGAGCTCCCAGTTTTGGGGCACAGCCCCATTGGGCACTCCCTCTCATCCCAGTTTGGGGGCACAGCTCAACAGTCTGCTCCCACCCATCCCAGTTTGGGAGCACAGCCTGGGAGCTCCCTCTCATTCCAGTTTTGGGCCCGAAATTCTTCCTGAGTGTTTGGTGTCTCTGCCTCCTCTCCAACCCCTTTCCTGTGCCCAAGCTACCCAAATCTCACATTTCTTTTTTCCGTAAGAATCTGCCACTAAATCCCACTTTTAGCCAAAATAAATCTTTATTGAGGATCCATCTGTGGCAATACCGCTAGGCTCGAGGTGGGAAGCTGGGATTTGGCAGAAAAATTGGGATTTGCCCCAGGGATTTGGCTGAAAACTCAGGGTTTCATCTGGAATTTGGCTGAAAAACTGGGGTTTTCCCCAGTTTTGCCTCTCCCATGTATTTTTGGCACCTGGAGCTGCTGCAGAGTCCAGCATTGTCCCTGATTCTGCTCCAGTCCCCAAACAGGGGGGACAAGCCCTCTAGGATCCCCCCTCATCCGTCCCCCGGCCTTGGGACATGCCTGGATCCTGCCCAACATGGCCCCCCCGATACTCCAGTGGGGTCCTCCCTATATCCCCCCCACTCCCCAGGACATCCCCAAGCAGCTCCAGAGTTTCCATCGGCCCAGGGGCCTCCGGATGCTGCTGGGTTCCCTCAGGCTGCGGGGGTCCCCCAAGCCCCCTGGGGTGGCTCTTGCTCTTGTGGGCGGTGACATTGTCCCGCTTTTCGAACCTCTTCCCACAGACATCACATGGGAATTGGTAGAAGGAGTCGGCGTCGTGTTTCCTCATATGCCAGTTCAGAGAAGCTTTCTGGCGGCAGGTGAAGCCGCAGATCTCACACCTGAGGGAGATCCCGGCAGGAGTAAAAAAGGTCGGGGATGAGGCACAGGGAGAACTGGCCCTGCCATGCTTGGGGCTGGAATGTGCAGCAGATTAAAGCTCCAGCGCCCTTCTGGCATGAATGCCTTGGACAGGAGTCTTTCTGTCCCAGCCCATTAACCTGTGCCTACTTAAACACTGCCCTGGAGCTGAGCCTGAAGCTACTGGATCTGGGCACAGCCAGCTCCAAGGGCAAAAAACCTCGGGAGAAATCCCAGCCTGGCTTTTGGCTGGATGCTATGTGCTGAGGGGCTGAATTGGGGTTGAAAAGGGTTGGAAGAGGCTCTGAGGCTGAGCAGAACTGCAGGAATGGGACTGGGACTTACTGGGGGAGTGGGAATGGGACTGGAATTTACCGGAAGGGCAAGGATGGGACTACGACTTACTGGCAAGTTGGAAATGGGACTGGGACTTACTGGAGCGGCTTCTCCCCGGTATGGATCCGTCGGTGGATGATCAAATTGCTGCTGGTGCGGAAGGAGCGCGCACAGAACTCGCAGATGTAATCGCGCTTGTCTGGGAGCAAAAGAAAAGGGGTCAGGGTGATCCAGCCTGGAAAGAGCCATCAGGGCCCTTGTGACCTGCTTTGGGAGCAGGGAGAGTTCCTAGCGTGGGACTCGAGATAAGGGAGAGATTCAGGGAGCAGAGGGCAACAGTGATGGCTCCCAGGAATGGGAATTTGGGAATGGGAATTTGGGAATGGGTGGCTGTGGCCCAGTGGGGAAGGGGGTACAGGAGCAGGTGGAATGTATACAAGAAGTGTGATCCATAAGGGAAGTATAATCCCTATGAAAGGAGGTGTGATCTCTCTTGTGAGGAGCCATGATCCATACAGGGGAGTTGTAACTCCTACAGGAGGATGTCCAGGGAGGTGTAACCCAGAGGTGAGGAGGTGTGATTCCCGTGGAAATGCCCCACTCACCGCTGTGCAGCTTCTCGTGTTCCTTCAGGTGCTTCTTGAAGTTGAAGGATTTCCCGCAGGTGGGCTCGGAGCAGGTGAAGGTTTTCTGGTGCACATGCTGGTACTTCCGGTGGTGCTGCCAGGGGAAAAAACCTATCAGCTCCCAATTCCAGCTCCAGGACACCCCACCCAGGCTCCCTGGTCTTTCCAGGTGCTCACATTCAGATACTGGCGGTTAGAGAAGATTTTGCCACAGCCTTCAAAGTCGCACAGGAGGATCTCACGCTTTGCTGCCTTCCTGACAAAGAAAACATGGAAAAAATCATTTGCAGGAAAGAGGATTGGAAAAGCTCTGGAATATGGATCTGCCCCCTGCTCCTTCCTCCTCATCCACCTTCCCTTTGTCCCACTCCTAAAATCTAAAAGGAAGCAAATAAACCCTTACAGAGACTCCTGCCCATCCCCCATGGAAGAGCTGAGCTCCCCCTCCTCTTCCTGGGAATGCCTGGAACCTTCCCTGATCCTCTCCTCTCCCAGGTACCTGATCCTCTTGGGGCCGATCTGAGCCACATCCTTGTCACTTGCCCGTGGTTGCTGCCGGCAACTGCAATAGCAAAGAGCCATTTTGAGCCAGGCCCTGGTGTCCCTTTGCTGTCCCCAAGCCCAGAGCCAAGATTCCCAAGGAAATCCCACATTAAATCATCCTCGGGACCAGCGTTTCTCCCATTTCCACAGGAGCAGGACACGCTGGAACAAACACATCGTTCAGGCATTAAAATAAGAATAAATTCTTTATTGCTTGTTACAAAACCCTTTTCACATGGTTTGGACGCATCCCAGGACACTGAAATTGGCTCCCAGCCTGGTTTGATCTATAATTCATCCACAGCTCCCTGGAAACAGCAACTATTCCTGGCTGTTGCCCTGGAATTAAGGAAAGATCCATTAAAAGTGGATTAAAGTGGGGTTTGGGAAGGAGAAATAATGGGATGGTGGGATGCCAATGCTAAAGCATGGATTCAGCCTGGGGCTTATCCCAAATCTCTTGAAAACAGGTTTTATCAGTTCAGGGTGGCCTTACCTGGGAAAGGGAGAGGAGGAGGAACTCCCTTGACATCTGGAAGGTCCTGCTTTGTTCATAAGCCAGGATTTTATCTCCCATTTTTGACTTGCTGTGACAAAAGAAGGGGGAAAATGAATCAAAATATTAAAATTATGATCCATGTCACCAAACTCAGCCCAAAAAGACCTGACCTGAAGCTTAGGCTTGGCTTTGAGGAGGGGGTGGAGAGCTCCAAGCCCCTACTGGTGCCTCAGAAAAGCCACCAGCCTGCAGGTGTAACTTTGGACTATTTGGAGGGCTAGAGTATGGGATTTCAGGATGGCAATCAGGCAGAACCAAAAAAACACCAGAAAAAAATTCACATTTAATTCACTTTTCGCCCCAGAAAGAACAGCCCAGATTGAATGAGGGTAGACTCTTCTACCCTCACATTGGATTTGGGAGCCTGGGAGCCTGGGATCTGCATGCCCAGTGACAGCAGGGAGAGGGGAAGTGCAAATTCCAGCATTACCTGTACTGGGATTGGGTCTCCGGGAAGGGTGGTCCCTCTTCCAGCCACATCCAGGGTGGTTCCAGTGCTGCTGGGAGGGGAGAGGGCATTCAGCATCCAAAAGGAGATGCTCAAAGGGGTCAATGAAAGCTGTAAGGGGGCGGCACAACACTCACCTGGGGAAAGGTTTGGGATTGGCGCTGAGCCCATCTTTCAGGGGACAGATGGAGGAGTTACAGCTGATTCCAGGAAAAAGGGGATTTTACCCCCTTATTGTATCACAAGCGTTAAGAAACTCCATCCAGGTAAGGTGTCTAGGTGTGTTGGATCTGAGGCTATGTATGGATGAAGCCCAACCCAATGTCCCTTTAACAATTGTGCAAAGCCCCAGTGAAGCCCTGAGGGGTGATTTGAGCTTTTTTACCGCAAAATATTGAATTTTGTGTGCCTGGAAAGGAGAGCTGGAAACCCAACACTTGGCCCCAAAGCTGCTGGAGAAGCCACATATCCATCCATGGAGATTGTGGTGGGATTGACGGATTTTGGGGTGTTCCACCTCCAGTCTGGTGGAGGCTTCCGTGCCCACCACGAGTCTGGTTCAAGGGGTCTTTGTCTCCCTCTGTGGCAGCCTCAGCCTTGGCTGCCTCTCCTTGTTCCCTGACCACCCTGGACTGGCCCCTCAAGGGACAGGGTGGGTGACATGAGGCTCATGAAGGCGCTGCACCGATGTTTATACACCAGACCCCCCTTTGCTTACTCAACACCCAACATGACCAAGAAACACAGCTCTGCCCTGCAGTCAACAGTGTCATGGGGAGGGTTGACCCACAACTTGGGAACACAGCTCTTGTCCCACAATCAATAATGTCACTGGGAGCACTGACCCCCACTGCAGACACAGCTTTTGCCCCATGGCCAACAGCATTGGACACTCCCAAGATGATGAACTCTGACCCCCTCACCCCTTCACTGCTGCGGCCACCACAGCTCACCTGACTCGTCCACGCTTTTCCAAGGGGCCAGAGCTGGGCAGGGGCGGCTCGAGCAGGTGGTGCTCCTCGATTCGCTTCTTGTGGGCCTTGGGTTGGCCCTGGCGTTGCTGTGGCTCTGAGTCGCTGTCAGGGGCATGAACCGGGGTGGGTGAGGGGGGTGGGGTGGTTGATGGGGTGAGAGATGGGTTGGATGTGATAGGAAATGAGTTAGTTGGACATGGTTAGACATGGGTTGGTCATGGATTGGACACAGGATGGTTACAGAAGGATTTGGTTAGACATGGCAGGACATGGGTTGGACACGGCAGGACATTGGTTGGACACAGTAGGACATGGCTGGCCATTAGTTGGACATGGCAAAGACCCTCCACCAGGTGAGACGCAATGAAAACGCCTCTCCAAAATTCTGTGCCCTTTGACCTTAGAAACACCTTATTTTAGCACTGCATGGATACTAGTCCCACCTCCTCCCTGCTCTGCCAGGGCAGCCGCAGCAAGACAAGCACATGGCAGAGATGTGAGGCCTGAAACCTTTCCAGTGCAATATTGGTTTGGACTGGGTCAGTGTCAGCGGCCACCATGGAGTGGCTCCCATGTGATCTGCAGGCTCCCGCACAGCGCTCCCACCTGTCCAGGGATGGGTGGTAGTTCTCATCACACAGGTCATCAGCGTAGGCCAGGTCATCACCCTCAGCAAAGTCCTCGTCCTCCTCTTCCTCCCGAGGCTCAACTCCTGGCTCTACATTGTCCCTCAGGATGGTGCTGCTGGACAATGACCTGGGTCAACTGTGCTGTGATGGCTCAACCACAGACAGTCACATTGGCCAACACTGGGAACCCAGGGATGGGTCAGACAAGGCCACATGCAACTGTTGGACTCACCAGGGGATGCTTGTGGGCGCCACCACTCACCTCTCACCAGCTGCTGCCACAGGCCCCAGTTCCAGAGGCACCGTGGAGGCTAGAAGGGGACAGGAGGGCGGTGAGGAAGAGCTAGGAGAGGCGAGGGGGATGGAGAGCTGGGAAGGATGAGGGTGTTGGAAAGGTCAATGGGGTTGGGGCAGTGTCTGATCCCAGTGGGACGGTGAACTGGGGTAGAACTGGGAGGGGTACCCTAGAACTGGGAGGGGGGCTGAAGGTGGGGAATCAAGGGGAGTTGAGGGTTGAAAGGTGACCTGGAGGAGCTCACCTGTGCCACTGCTGTCACCACCTTCTCCCAGCTCCTCACCCTGATCCCCGTCACCATGGAGTGGCCTGACCGTTCCCTCCGCTCCAGCCTCGTTGGAGCCCAGCGTGGCCTTATGGAGCAAATGCCGGCGCCCAGTGCCCAGGGAGGAGCTGCATCCCTGGGCCGCTTTTGAGGGGTTGTGGGAGGGGCTGTTGGGAGCCGCAGAGCCACCCCACGAGAAGCGGTGCCCAGCCACGCACTCCCAAACCAGCGGGGCTGCACTGCCTGGTGCTGGCAGCTGGATGTCCGGCACGAAGCCGCACTCCTGACCATGGCTGTGGGACAGCACAACCAGGCGCTGCAGTGCAGCCGGCTGGAGCTGCTCTAGCTCTCCTGAGAAAACAAAGAAATCTGTGAAAAACAGCTCCAGAATGGCATTTTGGGGGAGTGGGACACGTGCAAGGCCCCCTCCACCTTCCTCAGGCTCTTAGTGTTCTCCTTTTTAAGAGCCACCTTCAAATAGGTTCCCAAAAAAGTGCTGGGGTTGCCACAACTGGAACACAGGGAGGATCAGCCTAGTGCTCTGGGGGATGAGCAAACCCAAGAGCAGCTCCAGCTGCTTCTCCAGCACCCAACCCAAGAGGAATCCTCCCTCTCCACCATGAACTTCTTAATGGACCCAAACTACTGGATGCCAACGTAGAACTGGGAGGGAAGCACCCACCTGGGCTCCAGATGCAGCCAGGAGAGCTGTACCTGCATGGGAAGACAGAGGTGAATAAGCAGAAATCTGGATTTTCCCCATGAGAGGTGGGCTTTAATGGGTTTTGAGCACCCCTAGAGACCTGTCAAGGAGGAACTGGGCCAACTGGGAGTGTAGGGCGAATCCAAGCTGCTCCTTGAGGCGGCACCAGCGCTCCAGGTGCCCCCCGATGCGGATGCGGCACTTGCTGCGCCGTGCGTCCAATTCCCGGCGCTTCTGGCGCCGGATGCACTCTGAGGCCTGCGGACGATCCTCGCGGGCCGAGTCTACACGGGCGGGCTGAGGGCACACAGGGGGGTCAGAAGGGGCCGGAAGAGGGGGACACAGAGGTGGCGCCGCGTCAGGGAGGGATCGGGAGGTGGCTGGGTGAGGAATTAGAGTCTCCTGGCTCCACAGTGGTGTCGTGGGGGACACACGTGGGGGGCCTAGGGACACGCAGGGGGGTCACAAGAAGGAGGGGCAGGGAAGCTCCGCCCTGCCCCCCCCCCCCCCATTTTGG
>VYXD01003216.1:251-18282 GCA_013397195.1 Hylia prasina
CCCCAGCGCCGCCCCCCTCGGCAGGAGCGGGGCGCCGGCCGGGCGGGGGGTGCGGGCTCGGACCCGCGGAACCCCGGACCCCCGGCTGAGGGGCGAGGAGGAAGGAGAAATCTTCATTTGTGCCACTCTCTTTTCCTCCATCCGAGAGCATCTCCTGGGGCAGGGTGGCAAGCGGGAGCCTCTCCTCACTGCCTGCAGGGTCTGAGCCCTGAGCCAGGCGCTCCGCGGGTATTTTCTGATCAGGAGTGCCTGGCATAACAAGCTGAGTCTCCTACGCGTGATGGAAAGCGCCAGTAAAGTAACTCAGTTATTGTTCTAACAAATTCCCCCCCTGTGATCCCCCCGTGGATCCCACGCTCCTCCTGGATGGAGTATCACACCTGGAAGCTGGGGGTGGGACCCTGACTGGCAGTGCAGCCACGGTCTCCTCGTTTGCCATCCAGCCCGGCTGATGAGAGCCCTGCCTGGTGAGGCTGTCGCTGAATTCACTAGGACTGGAAGGCTGCCGGCTCGGGAGCAAACTTTATCTTAGACACCTCATCGAGAACTTGAAGTAATGTTATGAAAGAATGAAAAATACATTTGGGAGCTGCCTGGAAACTGAAGTACATTTTGATTTAACTTACATTAACAGAAACCTAATGTAGAAGTGAAGGGATCTAACAAAACCATTAATAATTTAAAAATAATTACAGATAGTCTATCCTTACTATTCATAACCACTCAACATTTTAGACAAAGAAAGCTGAATATTCTTCGTGGGAGAACGATGTGAGCAGACTGCTAAGCAGGAGCCATCCAGCTCACACTGCCTCTCCTCTGCTCACACACACTGCACATTCCACACAGCACCCAGGACGCCCTTCCAAAACTGCTTTTCCAAGAGGGAGGGTGGAGGTGGAGCCAAGGACTGTCTTTTACAGAGCTTTTTGGCATTCATTTTGGCACGGATTTCAACCCCTCCTCTTTGTTGGAGCTGCTGTTTGAGGTGGGCCCAGTGTGCCAGGGGAGACCAAAAACATTCGTATGCCTCCTCACGTTCTTCCAAGGCTCTGCCAGTCCTGGAGACCTCAGGATAAGCCTTTTTCATCCATAGCCTTGGCCAACACCAGTGGCAATGGTGGCTCCTGCCCCCTTTTCTGTGTCATCCAGCTGGCATCAGCACAGCAATCACCTGCTTGGCTTGCCATGGCGCTGTACAAAAGTTATTTTTAATACATTCATTTTCATTCAAGTTTCCATTGCATGTTTTATAGCTCAGGGGTCGTGAATGTCCTGCAAGGCTGTGATTTTGCCTGCATTTCTGATTCTTTGGATTTGGGTTTGGGGTTTTTTTTTGAGATACACCTGCTGTCCAAACACTGTAAAATCAGAGCGGCTGGGTATGCAGCGAACTTCACCGCTCTTCCTTACAGATCAAGATAAAATGGTGAAGAGGAAAATTCAGACATAAAGTGGCTTTAATGAAGTGGATAATACAAAGCAGGTAAATTCAGATCTAACTCTCACAGGAACACAGGAACCCACCTTACAAATTGTCTCACAGGTGGGAGCCCTCCCTAACCATGTCCCCAGCTCCGACTCGTATTGAAAACATTAACACCTCATGGATCATAAAAGAAAAAAATCCTATAAATCACACTGTGAATGTCCTTGGGACTCCACTCTTGCTGATTTAGACAAAACCCTGGTATCTCAGATTAGCCTTCATTAATTATTTTCATTAATTCCCCTTGTTATGGATGTATTATCACAAATCATATTCCAAACACATTCCCTAATTAAGCACGAAATTCCTCTCTCCCTCGCTCCGTATGCCATTTAACTGGAGCAATGAGGACGCCTGTGTTCAGCCTGGTGCCTGGAGGCTGGTGCCAGGCACTCGGTGCAACGAAAGATGGTGCTTGCATTTCAGATATCTTTCAGGGCTTGCTGTAACTGAGGGAAAATGTTGTGGTTTTTAATTTGATCACCAGCATGGGCACGTCCTCAGCTCGGAGCTCTTAGCCCTTGTAAATTTTCAGTGTCTTCCATCTACTTCCTCAGTGTTTTCAAGAAAAATATGATTTGCTTTTCTCCCTCTTCCACCCTGCAAGGTGTTGGCTGATCTCTTTCCATGTCCCCAGGATCCACCAGGCAGCCTTCTCCTTCCAGCCAGGAAGAAAAAAAACTGTGACAGTCAATATGCATTGGAAAAGGTGATGGAAACCTCGTGACTCTGAGTGGGCACATTTGTGTCACTGGGTCGGTGTTGTACCTCTGAGCCATTAAACTGTGTGTTAAAATACTTACTTAGGGAGACAGGGTCATGTGGCCTGTGGTATTTGGTGTGTGCTTTCACAGTCTCTCTAGTTCTGGTGAGGTCTGGCATGGACTCATCCTCATCCATGAATGGGTGGTGGAAAATGTCTGGAAATTATTCTGTTTTCTCCCTTTGATTCAATATTCACACAATCAGAGTATTCTGGGACTGGAACGTGACTGGTGAGGACCACCAGGACCAGCATCTCCTGGCAATATCAGATGTGTGCTGGAGCATCTGTCCCTGCAAGGCCAGGCACGCTGAGCTCAGACCCAGACCTTGAAAACCAGGCTTTAATTCCCAGTAGATAAATCTGTGCATAACAGCAATGATAATGTGGGGGGGTGTCCCCCTTACGTGTGGGCACAGACGCTCAGCTAAGTTTTATTCAAAGCTGATCACAAACCCTCTTCATTTTATATTGGTTAACATTCAACGGAAATGCTTTCCACCTTTTGTACAACCTCCAGGTACACATCAAAGCCCTTCCCTTCCCACAGAGAGCATGGGCAGGCATCCACCTGTGCTCCATATCCCTTTTTATAAATGAAGTATTCTGCATTTTGAAGACTGTTAATATAATGAAGCCAAGTTGTGAAACGCATCTGCAGCTTGCATCAACATTTCCTGTTGGAAGCAGCGGGTTAGGACTGTGTTATCACGTGTCTTCCCCAGTCCTGAGACAGCCATCGAATTCCAGTGAAATCTCTTACAAAGGCAATCAAGACGATCAATGGGCGTTTTGCCAGGAACATCAAAGCTTATTAAATGGTTCTGTGTTGAGAACTGCAAACACACAGACACGCAGGAAAGAAGACAGCTCTGAAAATGGTACTGTGAAGGTAAAGGAAAATTGAAGAAAGAAAAAAAAATGATGCCCAGAAAAAAAGAAATTAATAACTAACAGATGTATGTACAGCCAATCCAAAGCAGAGTTTAAAATGCAGACAACTCAGTCCATAGCATGTAACACAAACTTCTGTAGAGGTATATACTCACAAGAGCATCTATCCACACATCCTACTTTAAATATTTTGCTGAATTGAACTAAATTCATGCTTAACTGCTTTACTGTTTGTTTTGACAGGGGAGACCTGGGACAACCCAAGGATGCTGTCATTTGAAGCCTTTCAAATCATCCAGCTGCATGTGTGTCACTCTGTGTCTGTTGCTGTGTATATATAGAAAATGTAGAATCAAATCATATTTTTACTTAGCAGTTCTGTTGCCTGGTAGGTGCCCTGACGTGGTGAATTTACTTGAGTAAAATGCATTTTCCTTTCCTTGTTTAGTCCAGCGTGTGTCCTTGGGTAAGTGACTTTGTTGCTGCACACCCATGAGATGAGAAAACACCTCCTAACAGGTCCCAGCATCCCTGTCTTTCCCAGTGACCTGGGCTCCCAGTATGCTTGCCTGCCTCTGAAAATGTTCCTGCTGGGTGTAGACACACTAGCCCAAAGTGGGCCAACATGGTGCAGAGGTTTATTTGGCCTTTTGTATGGGGGTTTTTTTGGTGTGGTTTGTTTGTTTGGTTTGGTTTGTTTGTTTTGTTTTTGGGGGTTTTGTTTTGTTTTTGTGAGGTTTTTGTTTGTTTTTTTTAAGTTTTGTGTGGATAATTAGGTTTTTTATTAAGGGTAGAGCTTCCAGGTTTTTTTTGCTTGATACAATTTTTAATAACGTTCCTGCATATTTCCGAATGAGGAGGTTGGATCTGAAGCAGCTTTTACAACCATTTGAAGTTGTCTGCTGTAAGTGCTGACAGCTGTGCGATGGCTTTTAGTGAGGGGGGTCGCACTCGGGAGTGCCCTGCTTGGAGTCAGGCGGGGTCCCGCGAGGGTTTCCAAGGCAGAGTCGGGAGGGGAGGGTGGGATTGGATGGGATGGGATGGGATGCGATGCGATGCACCGCCCCTCCCATCCATATAAATACAGCTGGGGCAATCAGGAAATTGAATGCAGTTTGTGGTAGTGAGTGGAAGGTTTGGGGGAGGATGTTTTGATTTTGTTTTCCTTTTGTTTTGCTTTGTTGGTTTTTTTGCCAGGAGGTCGAGGCAGCCCAGGCGCTGGAGAGCTGAGCTCAGGACCGGGATTCTCCCAGCCCTTCTCCTTCCCCTCCCTCCGTGGCCCCGGTGATACTTCAGGGGCCAGCGGGGGGCCAGCGACAGCCAGAGCTCATCTGTGTTCCCCTGACCCTGAGGAGCCCTGGAAGTTGGCTTTGGGAAGGTTGACTCCTGGAAGTGCTTCAGAGGGTTGGGCTGGGTGCCCTGGTGTTGGCATCTTCTTGCTGCCTGGTCCTACTGCCTGTTTATAGGGAATTGGGAAAATTCCTCTCCTCAACCAGAGCCAAAAGCAAATCCTCCTTCAGGTGCCCAGCAGAGTGTTGGGACTCACCTACTGCAAGAATGATGCAAGAGGAATATCTAGGAATGAAATGTGGTTGAGTTGTTACTTCATGTCTCTCTCACACCCTTCCATGTCCCCAGAAGGATGCTTCATGGCATGTCACAGTATTTTGCAGGGCTCGTGTCAACTGCAAAATAAGGTTTTTGCTCAGAATGCTTAAAAATGGACCAGAAAAGTTCAGGAAGCTGACAAGTGAGGGTCAAATGCCTGGAGGCCAAAGCCACTCAAGTTAATCAATTAACAAGGCCCAGCTGCTTTAGATAGTAAAAGGTGGTGGTGAGAAAAACCCAGAACAGGTGGGTAGAAAGAATATCTTCCTGCAGGCAAGCCAGGGAAAGGAAGTGATGAAAAGAGTTTTGCTCTATTTGATTCACAGTTGTGCTCCAGCTGTGGATGGGAGCCTGGCTTGGGAAGAGAGGCAGGCAGGGGTGGTTTGGGAGCTGCTGCAGAGGTCAGAGGACTTGTGTGGGGTTTGATGTTCAATATTCATACAGCTGTATTTTAGCAGGGTGAGCTCTCTACACATGGCTGTTGTTTTCACAGTCTTGTAGATAAGCTGTGTCAGCAGAGCTTTTATAAATCCCATTTTTACTGAAGATTTATGATGTAGCTGTAAATGTGTGCTCTAGACTGGTGTCTTCTACAGAAGATTTTAGTGAAGAATCTTATTTTTAGTGGGTTAGTGCATTTATTTTCCATGCCTAAGATACACGATGAAAAATGTAATTTATAATGTGGCATAATAAAAATAGATTATGTTGCAGAGGCTAGCAGACTTTCTTCTGTACCTGCACAATATATCTTTCTGGTAACATTTTGACAATGATTTTACATGTGCATTACATTGGTGTGAGAGGTCAGGCAACAGAAGAAGCTGCTGTGTCAGCCTTGACCCTAACCGAGACTACTACCTGTGTATAAAGAAGCCAAGCTGCTTAAAGAGGGAGGGAGGAAACATAGATTCAGCAAAGGTACATAACTAGAATTTGCTTTTATTTATTCCACTTTAAGTCAGAAAAAAACAAGGGAATTGGAAGCATCTTTGCTGCATTAATACATGTGTGAGTGCTCCAAACATTTCAGTGTTCTTTAAAAATTCAGCCAGACATGGGAGTAGCTGAGTAGCTTTCTTCTGAGAGCTGAGATGTGCTGCTCTTTGGCAAAACTTTGCTTTTTTTAAAGAGGCAGTCCAGTGTTCCATTTGGCTTCAAAACAGGCTGCAATTCACTATTTGAGTTTGTGTGGTGTTTCCCTTACCTGTTGTAAGATTTCATTGCAATAATCAACTTGGGTTTTTTTTCATAAATTGAGCTATTCCATGTAAAATGGTGAAAAACAACATTCCTCTTCTCAATTATGAACAGTTGCTGGTTTCCCTCAAACTCAGGTACTTAAGGTGCCACTTGCATCTGCAGGGCAAAAGCCATGGAAATGAAAGATGAAAGCATTTTTGGACTGGTGTGTTTTTGGTGGACAAAGCTCCTGCCAAGTCAAAAGCCAGCTATCACATCAGAGTTTGAGTTGAGCCTAGAGGAAAGACAAGCTGTATTAGTAGTACTTAAACTAAGGAACTGCTAATTTGCAAACTTATTTTTTGGTGGGGAAGTTCACTTGCTATTTTTTGTTTATTCTTCCTGTTAAAGAAAATGCTGCTGAACCAGAGACTACAAAAACTCAGTCCCTTAGTGTATGCACAGTTACCTCTTGAAATAATCATCCTGCTATGTTTGCAAGCAGAAATTCCTATGTAAGTTAGCACTTCCCTAGTTTGTTAGTAAATGTATGTATGAATTAGACCTTAAATCCTATCCTGGCACCCATCAGAATATTAAGATTTCAGGTTATAGCATTGCTCAGGGTAGGGCTGTAACATCAGTTTTTGAAACCTTTCCAGTAGTAAAAAAACCTACTCCTAACTATAAGTTAACAAAAAAATTATTTCAGGTTTTGTGATGTCCTTGCCAGCTCCTTTCTTCCCTCTCTTTGATAGTTTGACTAAGTAGGAACAAGGAAGAGGGAGCATCCCCTTTTAGATAAATCACCCCCAACACTCATTACAGCACAGGCCATAAATGAGAAATTTGGCCTTTATCTGAAAGAGAAGCAACTTTGTCTCTTTTAGATTGCTAAAATTTTGCTGTTCATAACTTGCTTGAAGTCTAGCAATAGTTTATCCTTATGTGCAAATAACTTTTTTTTTTTTAATTCTGCTCTTGATTGCTATAATCTGTCATGAAAAGTGAGAACAGCATTTTGAAGCAGGTAGAGGACAGTGGGGTCGCAGGTGATGGCAGTGCAGGATGTGAGCAGGAAGCAGATGCCTTCTGGGTGTAACTTCTGTTATTTAGCAAGGTCTGTGTTTTGTAGGAAAAGCAGTAGAGGACAGAGAGTACTTGGTGTGAGAGGGTAAAAAGTAAACAACTGCTTCTTCAGGATGAAGGTTTTGTTCCTCTGGTGTGGTGAAAGTTTGTGCTGTAAGGGGTGGAATTTTTAAAATTTTTGTAAATCCTCGACTCTGCAGAAGGAAAAATCTTCCTTCAGAACTGGTCCAAGGTATGGAATAAGCACACCCAAGAATGGGACTGATGCTTACACCCTTCTGCCTCAGGTCTCAGTCACTCTTCTGACTTGCTGATACAAAAATCTCATGCCCACCAAAACAAAGTGAAATAAGGGAGTGCCATAGAAACATGAAGATCTAAGCAGGAAAAAAAAAATATCTAAGCATTAAAAAATATATCCTGATGAGTGATTGGGATGAGGGTAAGGGAGCAGGGTAACCCCATGGCAGTCATTACTTGCACAGCATGATGTGCAGCACAAAGCAGCCCCTGGATGCTCCAGTCCTGAGCATTGACCCCTGGGGGGAAAGGAGAGGTCCCAGCAGGCCACAGATACAGGCAGAGGGTGAGGGGTGCTTGCTGCTCCTGTGAGCTGCCAGCACCTTCTGAGGAGGGTGAGCTGTCAAGCAGGGGGATGAGTTTTCTCTGGATTAACGTGGTGGTTCTGTTTTCATAAAATCAGCTGGTAGCATGGGAAGTCTGGGGGTTGCATAAGTGTGAGGGAGAGAGGTGTTGGGTGTTCAGGCTCAGCCTGTTGCACACCCAGATTATGGTATTTGGAGTCTGCAATTTTTAGAAGCAATTAACACAGGGAAAAAAACCCTCTGACTTAGTGAGGTGAAGCAAAATATATATTCAGTGCTAATTCAAAAGGTTTTTTTCATCTTCGCACTTAGCTAATGCAGTCCAGGAATTTGGTTTTTTTTTTCTCAATTGGAATGGAATCAAGATTTTTAATCCCATTTATTTCAAGATCATGCTCCAGAAAATCCTACACAAAAATGCTGTTGCTACTGACAAACAATGGGTTCAGGGTTTAGAAATCAGCCTCTCATATATGTTTCTGTTTGACGTTTCTTACTTGCTCCAAGTTTTGGGAAGTTCCTAGGCCCAGCTGCCATTCAGCCTGGTAACCACCACAAACCCATTCTTCCTGTTGTTACTCTATGTTCAGTGACAGTTTGATTGCAAACAGCTGAAATCAGACACTAACTCCCTGTGTGTGGGGCATATCTTATGTCCTGTTGGTCTTGGAATAAATTGAACACAGGAGATTTGGCAGTAGGTGGACTTGATCATTTTGATTTTCATAAGAAGCTGACCAACTAAAGTCAGCGGAGGACAACGCCTCTTAATTATTTTAAATCATCAAGCAGCTTTAGCCAGGAGGGTGGCACATAAGCATGAGGCTGCCTGCTCTTCTCCATGCAGGAGTGGGTCCTGGCAGAGCCCATCCCTGGCCCCTGGAGCTCAGCTGCAGGATGGTGCTGAGCTGTCAGCTCTTCAGAGTGACTGCTGTCCTCTGGTGCACATTTACGTGCTGAGAAGCACAAGTGCTGGCTTCTGGCTGGGGTCTTCAGAGGCCACTGTGACACCAATAAGTAAAAGTTAATTGCAAATTTATTTCTATGTAGCAAAAAGGGAAAATCACTTGGGGCCAGTTTCCTTTAAAGAAAAAGGGAGGAAAAGCCTGTTCTACACCCATTTGATTCACCTCTGCTGTTAATCACTGCCAGGTTTATAAACTTGTTACTCTAAGGGGTTTAGGTTCAGTAGTTGAAAAACAACTTTAGGGCCTGAGTAGATAAGAGTAGCAAGTACAAGTAGCAGCACTGAGCCTTTGAAGAGGTGTATAAATAATTAGCAACATATTTCATGTGGACTCTTTAGTCAAGATATCTTGTCAGACCTGTGATTTTATTAGAACATGACAAAAATGTAGAAAGAGCTCTGCCTTTATTCCAGCATTACAGTGTTGATATCTAAAATAATTTGTTGCATTAGAAGCTATTTTAGGTCACAGGTAACAGCTCTGCACTGCTGAACTGCTCTATCTGCCGAGGCTTCTTCAGAAAGCAGAAAGTGTTGGAAAGGTTCTTTACACTCTTGTGTCTTTTGAATTTTTAGATCCTTATTTCATGGTTGCAAAACATACAACGTAGGTGAAAACCTGAACTGCATCTTAATAAAGCAAAGTGATGAATAAATAGTAACCTGTGCAACTTCAGGAGGTGGAGGGTAATACAGCAGGTAAAATAGAAAACAAAGGTGGGAACTTCTCAAAACCCTCCAGTTGGGGAGAGCAACACAAAACCTCTAGGGCACATCATGCTGTACATGTCCCTGCCCACGGCAGGGGGGTTGGAACCAGATGATCTTCCAGGTCTCCATAACTCAAACCATTCCATGATTCTGTGATACCCACACATCTCACTCAAAGGTGACAAAAACTTTCTTCTTATTAGTAAACAATAAGCACAAAGCCTAATGAAAAATACCTATCTGGAAGCTGATGGTGTTGCAAGTGTCCTACATACTGAGCCCCACACTGTTTAATCACAGTTTGGTTTAGTGTCATTCCAGTTGGTTTAAGTTTGCTGTTTATTCTGGGGTTTTGTTTGGAGGGGGAGTTTTTTGGGGTTTTGTTTTGTTTTTTTTTCCTGCTTATGTGGAAAAGCGATTTGCTTTTTAGGACAATTCCTTCTGCTCTCCCATTTTCAAACACTAATTCTGATCTCTGGGGAACAACCCCACCTCCTTGCATATGGCTTTGCTCACTCCTGCCTGGAGGAGCTCAGTGGACTTTAGTGTGAGTTTGGTCCAAGGAAGAATTGATTTAATTCGCTCAACATCACCCAGCACCTGCTGGTATGTGTGGGACCCCTGTGAACAATCCCTGCACTCAAATGCAGAGGTTATTTTAGCAGAAGTGTGTTGGTCTCTGATACTTTCAGAAATGCTAATGGGACTTCCATGAGGTCAGGACTTTGAATTTGGAAACTAAAGCCAGGATTAACTTCAGTTGTCTAGAGTGCCTTCTCTACTAACCTGAATAGAATCAAGATTTTACTCTTTGCCTTTTCTACCAAGGTGTTCTGCCCAGCTTTGAAGTCTGCAAGAACAAATCAAAATCAAGGAGTGAAATTCAGTTTTACCTCTGGTTCATATGTTTGGGGGGGTGATGGTGATCCAAGTGCAAGACCACAGGTCAGTGAATTTCTAAGTCATTGGCATGAGGCTTTTTCTGCCTCTTCTACTTGCATCAGGAATTACACAGACTTGTTTAAATAACAACTACAGTTCATTTTTAAAATTGCTTTAGTGCTTTAATCATTTTGTGTGCATTTCTATTTTAAGAGACTAATGTTAGGCACCAGGCAAAACACCCAGATAGATAAAAAGGCAGCTTTTCTCCTTAACAAAGCTCATCCTTCCCACCCTGCTTTTAACCTGGAACACTGTAGAAATCCATGGGCATTACCAAGACAATGTGTGTGATGGAAAAAGCAGGTCTGTATTTTCTGGTCTAGCTTTAGTCTTTTCTGCTGTCTGCTGGAAGCTGACATTAACTTGTATATAACATTTCATATCCCCCCATCAGGCTGACTTATTTGGTAGTCACCTCTATGGTGAGTTTGGGTGTTGTTTCCACAGTAGCCCACAGGGCAGGCTTTACCCTTGACAAGTAAGTGGAAGCAGTGCCACTCAGCCATTACTTTTTAATATGCTAACCAGGGAAATGAGCCTTTTAAGTGCCTGACTTGCAGGAGGTCATCATTAGTCTGTCAAGGTATTCCTTTGCTGCCATCTTCTATAAATGTGTTTGATATGGCAACTCCCAGTTATGCTGTTTTGAGCAGACAAGATGTACTGTTTATGAAAACAGACTTCTTAAAAGCAAGCTGTGGTGGAGGGTAAAGGAGGAGAGGTTGTTTACAATATTTTAAGCCAAACGGTTCCTTTGGCAGGAGCTTTTCTCTAACAAGTGAGAACAACAAGAATTAGCTCTCTCAGCACTTCAACAAGCAGAGATTTTTGTCTGTAATGAGAAGAATGAGACTTGTTTGACATAAACTACAAAACAACACAGCAAAGATGAAGAAGGAGGGCAGAAATACATTACTGAAGGTGAGAAGAAACAACTTCACTGCTCTACTGTGAATTCAAGCTTCTTGCTCATTATAATGTATAATTACAGCTGGCACCATTCCAGAGGAGGGGTTGAAAGAAGGTAGGTCTTATCAACTGTGCTAAATCCTGTTGGGGAACTGACCACAGCAGCATCCCACCTGAGTTTGTGTACTCCAAAAGATTCCTGTTTTATTCTTCTGTACTGGGTCCTTCTTTATGCAGATATGCAAATTCTCTTCGGACTCCTGAGATTTGAAAACTGATTAGAATTTTTATGCTCCTTCGTTAAGGGTAAAAATAGGCTATCCCAAGATAGACAGCCCCCCAAATTATATACTGATCTGAGAAAGTGGGAATAGCTTACTTCTGCCATTAAATGAATAACTTCTTTCAGCAACCACAGCTTGGTTGTGCCTCTTCCGAAGTCTTTGCTGTCTTTCTGAAATTTTTAGCTGATTAGTGATACATTTGGAGAAAAGGAGGCTCAGGGGAGACCTTACCACTCTCTACACACCCTGAAAGAAGGTTGTAGCCGAATAGGGGTCAGTCTCTTCTCCCAGGTAACAAGTTACTGGACCAGAGAAAATGGCTTCAGGTTGTACCAGGGGAGGTTTAGGTTGGATATCAGGGAAAATTTCTTCTCCAGAAGTGTTGTCAGGCATTGGAAGAGTCTGCCCAGGGAAGCGGTGGAGTCACCATCCCTGGAGGTGTTTAAAAGATGTGTAAATGTGACACTTAGGGACATGGTGATGGATGTGGCAGTGCTGGGTTAATGGTTCCACTCGATCCTAAAGGTATTTTCCAACAAAAATAATTTAGTGATTCTATGATTCTAACTCTTATCTGTGCAGTTTTCCTTCTGTTTGGACAACAACTGTGTGCTGCTTATTAATATTTCATTTGTGCACATGCATGCTGCTCAGAGTGGTGCTTATCTATGCATAAAAGGCTATTAATAACTGATCCTGTATGTGCCTATTATTTGCCAGCATCTTACTCCAGAAGCAATTCTTTTTTTTGCCCAATTCCACCCTGGTGCTAGAGGCTCCACCTACTTATGCTTACATTCTCTCCATGCCAGCCCATAATTTTTTGATTATGCGTATGAGAATAGCTAAGAAAATCAAGATGCCTAAGGGTCTTAAAGCAACTAAATAATTTTTAAAGCGCTTAAGAAGAATTAGATGGAACTATTTATTCCTTTTATTTCCTATTGGCAATGCTATTTCTTCACTTGAGATATCTGGGGAAAGTTAAAAATGTGTGTTAAAGCCAAAGAGGTGTACATTTCACTGTATTTTACCCACAGTCTTTGGTTTAGACCCTGGCCCATTATGAAGCCATAAAAAGGATTAATAGGATTGTAATCTAAGATGCAAAACAAGGTTAGGTCTGTTAAATTTATAATTATGTTGAAGTAAAGGTTTATGGAGTTATTCCTATTTCTAGAGGAGAAAACCATGCATGCCTTGTGTGAGCATCTGGATATATATAAAAAAATGAGGTTATATATGGTCTACTGGATTTTATTTTTGCCTATAGGATAAAAGATTTAAAATCAGCAAGAGAAAAATTAAGAGAGTTCTTGCTATTTCAGGTCTGTGGTGTCAGTTTGGAAAATAGCCCATTTTTTTGTTATTGTTGGATGTTTTCCCCCTCAACACTGCTATGAACTTTAATTAAACCATGCACCTGTATGTTGACATAGAAAGACAAATAGTCTATTTATTTCAGCAGCTGTTCAACAAGCCACCAGCACAATCAGTTAGATTAATCCCAGGAAATAAAACTTGAAATAAAGATGATATCTGAAATCATTTTTATTCATGGTTAGAGACCATGCAGATTCTTTTGACAAGTTGAAAAATCTTATGGGTGATGTTGAAAACTTCAATGTACAAGTGCTAATTCAATTTGAGGGCAAAAAAACCTGTCTTGATAGAATGGTTTCTGTAGAGAAATTACTAGGATAGCAAACCCCCAAGCAATACAAAGGCAGCCTGAGTATTGTATGCTCATTACCTGAATTTTCAAACACTTAACAACTGTGAAAAGTATGAATATGCAAAGCTTCCAGACTCTGACCAACATTTTCCTTTCTCCCTTCTGGTCCTGGAATGAAAAAGCCAGTGGCTTATGCCAGTGCATATATCTATAACTGCTATTAACTCAATTTAAAGTTGCATGTGGTATAAGGTCACAGGTCTCTAACTCAGCAGAGCATTTAAGTAAATCAGCCTCTTTAGCAGTTGCAGCACCTGAAATATGTGTGTGAGTACTCTGTTGAACTGGGGCTACAATTTCAGCTCTTGTATCTTCACAGCTGTTCTGCAGGAGAGGTAAAAAGTGGACCTTGCATAGACAGCATGATATTAAGAATTTATTGAATCACAACTGGGGAGACTTAAAAATGCTAAAATAGGAATGAATTCTTGCCTTGAATGGTGAGGATCCTAAACACTCGTACCCTTCTTCAGAAGAAAAGACACAGAAAAGAGACTTACATTGAATGTCTTATATGAGGGAATGGTTTGAATAAGAATTGCCATCCCATGTGGAAGACCCCTTGACCTCTGTGAGGATTTCAGGGACTTACTGCCAGGTTGAGTCTGAAGGCTGCAAAGGCAGTGTTAATTTGCCTAATTTTAAGGTCTGGGCCAGATCAAGCTCTTGTTTGCATATCTAGTCCATTATGTCTGAATATTTTGTGGCAGCATTTTATGACAGATAATCTATCAGCCCTGATGTTGTAATTGGAAATGAGAAATACTACAAAGTGCACTTCACACACTGGCATTGGTTTCTGACTCTTATCTTTTGCTTTTTCTCATGTGAGCTGTGCCACAAAATACTGATAGACAAAAAACCCCTGAGATTTCTGTGCAAGACTTGGAGTCCTGTGCTTACTGATGAATGCTCAAAGCTTTAATATCTAATCCTGAACATGGGTCTTTGGTTTTTTTTAAAGCTAAAATCATGTTGCTATAAATAAAGGACACCAGTCTCTGCAGGTTAAGACTAATGGGTCAGTAAAAAATTTGTTTATATTAGATTGTCTCTTAAATATAAGAAAAATGTGTTTTAAAAATTAAAAAGCTGAAGAATGGTACATAAAAAAGCAGTTGATGCACAATTAATGCTTTTATTTTTTTTGCAGAATAAGTTTTTATTCTGTACAGGCCTTGAAGGATTTATTCTGGGCATTATTTCCACGGTAGTAGTAGTCTTTCTCCTCCTCCTTGCTAATTCTTGCTGGTGCTGTTTGTGACTTCCCAGCTGCTTGAGTTCCTTGATCACAGAGCCATTTGGGCTGGAAAAGACCTCTAAGATCACCCAGTACAATTGTTCCCTCAGCACTGCCAAGGTCACCACTAAGCCATGTCCCTAAGTGCTGCTTCTACATGTCTTTTATGTACCTTCAGGGACGGTGATTCCACCACTTCCCTGGGCAGCCTGTTCCAGTGCTTGACAGCACTTTTGGTGAAGGAAGTTTTCCTAATATCCGATCTCAGACTCCCCTGACACAGCCTGAGAGCATTTCCTGTTGTCACTTGGGAGATGAGATTGACCCCCGCTTGGCTACAACCTCCTTCGGGTAGCTGTAGAGGCTGGCAAGGAGATAAATATTCTAGGTTATGACAACAGTTTTGAGTCCCCAAGCAAAGAGCTGGGAACAGCTATTTTCTCCAGGCTCCCAAAGTCTTGTGGATGCTCACATCTATGGGACCTGGAGCAAGTGTTTGCACCTTCTGTGCAGTCTGAATGCTCCTGTTGTCTTTCTGTGGCAACCAAGAGGCCAGTCAAGGACCATGTGGTTGTGTTTCATTGTGGAGAGAGGTGGTGATGTGCCCTGGGAGCTGAGAAATGCTTCCAGGTCTTTAGTGTACACCAAATTACAGTGGAGAAGTTGGGGGGAAATGTCACTGCAGCCAGGAAGTGTGGCTGGGATTTGAAATGAGACTTGCTAAAAGCACAGCTGCTCTCTCCAGCATCTCCACAGTGAATTTTCTCAACTGACATTTTTTTACTGGAATTTTTCATGTCTCCATAACTTTAATCTAAAATGTGAAAATCACTTTGAGTTTCTACTTAAATGCTGTGTAAAAATGTTCCACCTACTTGCCCACTGTAAGTGTATAATAACATATTATACAAACACAAGCACATACACATTTTACTGAGCTCAAGAAATTAGCTTATGAGAAAAGAAACCTGGTGGTTTTAGATTTGTAAAAAAAGCTTTGGTGGAGGAATTGGTGTTACTTTTAAGTGCCCAAGGTTCAGAGCACGACTCAGTCTCAGCTACAGTGGGCACTGCCAGCTACTGACAGGGTTTTAAGGTTTTAGCTGCTTTGTGGCTTCCTAGCTGAGAAAAGACAAGTAAAGTGAGTAGTAATCAATATGCTGCTGCTTTCTGGAGTTGTACACTTTTCCTAATAATTCAAATTTCTGTATGGCTGTCATTGCTAAAGATTACCTGAAAAAAGGGGGCTTGTGAGAATAAAGGAAGCATCCTATTGCTTCAGACTGTGCTATGTCTGACTTGTGGAAAGTGACTTGGTGTTAACTCTGTAGCTTTCCTTTTGCATGAGAAGGCTGGCTCTGTACTTTGGAATGCTGAATAGAAAATTAAAAATGCAGGCCAGTCTTCGGGAACATTTTACTTACTGTTTTAATAAACTTTTGTTTATGCCTAGAGGTGCCATTAAATTACCAGCCAGACATTAATATACAGTACACAAGGGATCTTGTATATAAGCAATGATTATTACTGCGTGACTCAGATGGAGCTTGCTGTGCACCCAGAGAGCTGCTGGACGGGAGGTGAAGAGGGAATGCCTGTCTGGATGGAGAGCGGTGCTGCATAGGCAGTACTGGATGTGCCAGTGGGTTGGGCATGTTTAGAGGAAAGCCATTCTCCCAGAGCAGGAGCATGACTCAAGGGGTCAGTGGTCTGTCATGGTAGAAACACCTCTGCTTTGTTTCACAAAATAACAGGAGGCAAGCACATGGTGTGGATGATCCTGGAGCTAAAGGTTGTAAGCGATTTTAAGCCAGCTATTACTCTGGACCCCAGTAAAAAAGGAGTCTTATTTCCCCACCAAGCATCTGCTTCAGCTGCTGATTCTGGCTGTGCAGGGAGGCTGGAAATGGTTAATTACAACCATGACTTTCCTTCTATGCCACTGTCTCCAGAGTGAGAACAGCACCTACAGAAGGAAAGACTGCAAGAACGAGCTGGAGTTAAATGTGGGCTATGGACACTACACTGGACAGTCTCTGAGTAACAGGGTGCAGAGATAAAATCAGGGTGATGTCTTGCTGCAGGTTTTATGATTGCCTCCTTCCACAGACAGGTACAACTTTAAATGCAGGAGTGTTGTAAGTTCATCTAGAAAGAAGAAATTCAAAATCCCTCCAGCTCCTGAAAAAATGTATGCCAATTAATTCTGAATTGGGATTTTCCTTTACATTTGATCTACTTAAGAATGCACCACAAGGAGAGCTTCCTATGAGGAAAGCTTAGAAATGCTCTCAGGGAAAAGGCACCATCATAACTCTCCCACTTCCTGAAGGGATCAGGGTAGAGCTCTGCTTAATGCACATCCTCTAAAGGAAATATAAGGCCCTACCTAATACAGCCTCTTTAAGGTTCTGCTGAAAAACCCCAACCACATGATTCCTCCCCATCTCTGCTCTAACTGTCCTACTGTGCTTGCTGACTGATTTGTACCTACTAAAGGAATAAATTAGTTCCTTCCCTCACTTGCTGCAGCTCAAGGCTGTGGCATTAAAGCCACTTCCATGGAAGGGAATGGGAGAGATTGGATGAGACCTGTGAAATGAACAATACAAAATTGCCCAAGTTTGACTTGTGTGGCATAAGCTGGATAGATGTCAGGCAGGGCATAGCTGCTTGGAAGTCGTCGTCAAGCCCTGATTATGTTGTAGGAATATTTCAGTTTCACAAAAGAATAATTCTTTGCTTTCCCTGGGAACAGGAAAGAGAAGGCAGTGTCCCAGGAGTAGACCTATTCAGCAGTGTCCTGGTACAGGTGTGAGGCAGATGCTGAACACGAGAGAAAGGAGCTCTGTTGGCTGTGCCAAAAAGCAAGTGGTGAATGCTTGAGCCCTGGATGTGACAGAGGTGCAAAAGTCTTGTCTCCTGGTTAGTGAGGCAGCAGTAAGGAAAATGAATTCACAGTGCAAGGAGAGCAGCAGGACAGTAGGCTTGGATTGAAATGGCTTTCCCTTCAGGCTCTATCCCTCATGGTGCTTTTTGCCCTGCCATAGTTTGGATCCCAAAACTATCTCAAGTGTCAGCTTTATCCTTCACTCCCCTGCCATCTCCTTCTCATTGTTTAAATAAGCAGTTTGGGCTGGACGCTTCTGGAATAACAACTGCATCCAAAACTTTCATCAGATGGTGCTGACTTCATGATTTGAATCTGATTAACTGCCAAAGAACCGAGGCAGTCATGTTTTCCTTCTATTTGATGGTTGGAGGGGCTTTGTTTGTTTCCGTGGTTTTGTTGCTCATTTATGTCATTATTTGCCAGCAAAACACAATCGTGTCCTTTGTTTTAGTTCAGCTTTATTCCCTTGTCCTCGTGTGATACTGTTTTAGGCACAAAGCGTCCCAGTTTTTTTAATACTTCATGACTTATTAATGCTGCAGATTGTGGGATGAAGAGTTGTCAGCAACCTCATTTTTTATGTATTGATATAATATCCGATTTGTTATTAGATAGCTTTTAAAGGATTTCTTCCTCTCTGGTTATATTCTTCCTAATTATTTAGTGTATTTCCCCATAGCTTATCTCCCTTCCTGGCTCCACTTTTTTTTTTTTTTT